>BNCR01000009.1:31149630-31357130 GCA_014656515.1 Oryzias celebensis | reverse complement strand
AGGATGATTCTCAAGCAGGGGATTCTGAGGACCTTTTTTCCACATCAGGGCCTCACTACTATGGGGTTACAAGACATCCTAATTCTGATCGTAAGATGATTGACTGGGATTTGAACGTGCACAAGAAGTGGCTGATCATAGGGGACTCTAATTTAGCCAGGATCCAGAGACACCAGGTCCCTGACCTACAAATTGAGAGTTACCCGGGGGCCAACTTCCGTCACGCTCAAGCACTGATGGCAAAATCATCTAGTCATGTGATGGTTGAGAAAGTGGTACTGTCTTTTGGTATAAACCATAGAGGACAGAAGGCCAAAGAGACTACTATAAAACAGGCGCAAGGAGCATTAAGAACTGCAAAACAACAATACCCATACGCGGAAGTATGGATACCACTTTTGAACTTCTCCGACAACTTACCTCAAGCAGAACGGAGAACTCTGCATGTGCTGAATCAGCACATTCAGCGAAACTTCCCTTACATTCCCCCACTTCCAAAAACGGACTTTGAAACAGAACCAGATAATGTGCATTGGACTCGAACAACGGCCCTAACGATGCTTAGACACTGGGCAAGACACATTTGTTGAATACAAAAGAACCAAATGGATTAAATATGAAAAGACATTTTCCTTGGGCATAAAAAACCTTCATTTGATGATTTCTTTATCTTGTTTTACCTTTTTGATTTTACTATAATCCATATTCCTCCTTAATAATTTGATATTACAATTCCTGTTGCTTTTGATCTAACCTTAACCTCACCGCGTATGGTTCTCCTAACCTGAATTAATCAATCTAAATCTGGCCCTAACCCTAATCCTAACCCCTGACCCTAACTCCTATCCCTAACCCTAACCATAACCCCTATCCTAACCCTAACCATAACCCCTATCCTAACCTGAACCAATTTGAATTTGACCCTAACCCTAATTAGACTTAATTTTAATCAATCTAAATCTGGCCCTAACCCTAATCCTAACCCCTAACCCTAACCCCTATCCCTAACCCTAACCATAACCCCTATCCTAACCCTAACCATAACCCCTATCCTAACCTGAACCAATTTGAATTTGACCCTAACCCTTATTAGACTTAATTTTAATCAAATCACTGATTACTCAATTTGGCCCTAACCCTAATTACAATTAGTTTTTCCCAAATCACTGATTAATCATCAAATTTAAAAATAAAAAACTTTAAAAACAATTTTTTGGGTACGGTCAAAATAACATAACTCATTACATGAAACACATCAAAACAAAAAATTTTTTAAAAAAAAGGGTTTTTAACAAAGCAAGAGCATGATCCTCTTGAATAATTAAAATTGGGATTTTTCAATCTAATAATGTAACTGTAAAATACATTAAATTTCATTTAAATCAAAATTTGAATAGGTATCCAAATAAACAAATTGATAATTAAAATAATGGAATTTCATTGTTAAAAACGGTAACAAAATGCAGAAATCCAACACATTATGTCTAAAAACAAGTTTTAAAAGGGTATAAGTAATTGGAAAGTTAAAAAAACTGATTCTGGGGAAACACAAGGGGGTGGAGACCAGAGGTGGTAAGGAAGGGAGGGGCTGCACAGAGCTCATTTCCACTCTGCTCCTCGAAGGGAAAGCATCTCTCCAAGAGCCAGGAAACTCATCACACCTGATAGCGTGCTGTTTAGGCCTGAAGAAGACCTGAGAACAGGTCGAAACGTTGCCATATAGCACGCTAATTTTCTTTTACTTACATATATATTTTTTTCATTTTTTTTCGTTTTTTGATCATTTATTTCCATAAAATTCATTTTTCACATAATTATTCTATTAAGAAAATTCTAAAAAAAGATTAAAAAAAACAATACAAAACAAACATATTCATATTTTTTATTAAACTAGAATAACAAAGCTGAACACAAAACAAACCTAAACATGGCTGATGGCTGGGTGTTTGTCGGTCCTCGGAGGGGACGTAGACAGACCTGGCAGCAGAACCCTAGAGGGAGGGGTGGTGATGCCCGCAAAGGGATGGACCGTGCACCACCCTCCTTCCATGGAAGGGGGGCTAAAATCTTTCGCCCTAACCAGCCTGTGCCTCCCTTTGTGGGGTATCACTATCAAGAGCCACAACCTTGCTCATATGCATCAGTAGTCCGTGATGGTCCAAGGCGAAACCAAAATTTCACCCACTTTGGTAGATTGGGAAGACAGGACATTGAGAGACCTGAACAAACGGATCCACAATTTGGGCAGCTGGTCCGTAAGATGCATAAGGTGATTAAAACAGTTCACCATTTACAGAACGTAGCTCCAAAGCCAGGAAAGCCGGAGCCACGCATGATCTCTCGGATGGTGGATGTCCTGTCATCCATGATAAAGCCTGCAGCTCCGACAGATGATACAATGGACTTTATCAGAGGCAATGCAAAGAACTGGGGTTATAATACCTTGGTTATCTTGGAAAATCATTACAAGGATAACCTCAAGATGTTGATGCAGGACTTACAAGAACACCTGGTTGCTGATTGGAAGCCGGCCTTTGAAGTGGCCACAAGATGGGCCTACAGGAATTTGCCCCGCATGTCCTTTGGTGTCATTGATCATGTGGAGGCACTCATTGCTTCTATTGTGGATGAAAATCGGCAACAACCAGCACCACTTCAGCAACAAAGACCGGTGATTGCACAGGTGCAACCGCCTGTTACTGCAAGAGGCCACAGTAGGAGACAGGACGCGGCAAAGAGTTGTACCCGTGCGGTTGCTACTATGACTGAACAGGCCGTGCAGGACGAGGACTTTGAGATCCAATCCCTCCCAGAGGACGTCCCCTTACCTCAGAGGAGACGACGTCGCACTAGACGGGATGAGGAGGAGGAAGAGAGCAACGCAGTCATAATGGAAGTAGCCAACTTACAGGATGTCTCAGATAACGGCAGCATTCCACTCAGTCAGAGGCCAGACCAGAGGAGGACTGTGAGGGAAATTAGCTCTTCGGAAGAAGAGTCACTCATCTCTGACCAAGATGTCGAGAGCCTGACTCAAACACCGGTACAAAGGATGAGGCCATCTCCGGATAATCTGAGGGTTTCAGTTTTGGCCCATACCCCTCCTGATGACTCCCAGGATGATTCTCAAGCAGGGGATTCTGAGGACCTTTTTTCCACATCAGGGCCTCACTACTATGGGGTTACAAGACATCCTAATTCTGATCGTAAGATGATTGACTGGGATTTGAACGTGCACAAGAAGTGGCTGATCATAGGGGACTCTAATTTAGCCAGGATCCAGAGACACCAGGTCCCTGACCTACAAATTGAGAGTTACCCGGGGGCCAACTTCCGTCACGCTCAAGCACTGATGGCAAAATCATCTAGTCATGTGATGGTTGAGAAAGTGGTACTGTCTTTTGGTATAAACCATAGAGGACAGAAGGCCAAAGAGACTACTATAAAACAGGCGCAAGGAGCATTAAGAACTGCAAAACAACAATACCCATACGCGGAAGTATGGATACCACTTTTGAACTTCTCCGACAACTTACCTCAAGCAGAACGGAGAACTCTGCATGTGCTGAATCAGCACATTCAGCGAAACTTCCCTTACATTCCCCCACTTCCAAAAACGGACTTTGAAACAGAACCAGATAATGTGCATTGGACTCGAACAACGGCCCTAACGATGCTTAGACACTGGGCAAGACACATTTGTTGAATACAAAAGAACCAAATGGATTAAATATGAAAAGACATTTTCCTTGGGCATAAAAAACCTTCATTTGATGATTTCTTTATCTTGTTTTACCTTTTTGATTTTACTATAATCCATATTCCTCCTTAATAATTTGATATTACAATTCCTGTTGCTTTTGATCTAACCTTAACCTCACCGCGTATGGTTCTCCTAACCTGAATTAATCAATCTAAATCTGGCCCTAACCCTAATCCTAACCCCTGACCCTAACTCCTATCCCTAACCCTAACCATAACCCCTATCCTAACCCTAACCATAACCCCTATCCTAACCTGAACCAATTTGAATTTGACCCTAACCCTAATTAGACTTAATTTTAATCAATCTAAATCTGGCCCTAACCCTAATCCTAACCCCTAACCCTAACCCCTATCCCTAACCCTAACCATAACCCCTATCCTAACCCTAACCATAACCCCTATCCTAACCTGAACCAATTTGAATTTGACCCTAACCCTTATTAGACTTAATTTTAATCAAATCACTGATTACTCAATTTGGCCCTAACCCTAATTACAATTAGTTTTTCCCAAATCACTGATTAATCATCAAATTTAAAAATAAAAAACTTTAAAAACAATTTTTTGGGTACGGTCAAAATAACATAACTCATTACATGAAACACATCAAAACAAAAAATTTTTTAAAAAAAAGGGTTTTTAACAAAGCAAGAGCATGATCCTCTTGAATAATTAAAATTGGGATTTTTCAATCTAATAATGTAACTGTAAAATACATTAAATTTCATTTAAATCAAAATTTGAATAGGTATCCAAATAAACAAATTGATAATTAAAATAATGGAATTTCATTGTTAAAAACGGTAACAAAATGCAGAAATCCAACACATTATGTCTAAAAACAAGTTTTAAAAGGGTATAAGTAATTGGAAAGTTAAAAAAACTGATTCTGGGGAAACACAAGGGGGTGGAGACCAGAGGTGGTAAGGAAGGGAGGGGCTGCACAGAGCTCATTTCCACTCTGCTCCTCGAAGGGAAAGCATCTCTCCAAGAGCCAGGAAACTCATCACACCTGATAGCGTGCTGTTTAGGCCTGAAGAAGACCTGAGAACAGGTCGAAACGTTGCCATATAGCACGCTAATTTTCTTTTACTTACATATATATTTTTTTCATTTTTTTTCGTTTTTTGATCATTTATTTCCATAAAATTCATTTTTCACATAATTATTCTATTAAGAAAATTCTAAAAAAAGATTAAAAAAAACAATACAAAACAAACATATTCATATTTTTTATTAAACTAGAATAACAAAGCTGAACACAAAACAAACCTAAACATGGCTGATGGCTGGGTGTTTGTCGGTCCTCGGAGGGGACGTAGACAGACCTGGCAGCAGAACCCTAGAGGGAGGGGTGGTGATGCCCGCAAAGGGATGGACCGTGCACCACCCTCCTTCCATGGAAGGGGGGCTAAAATCTTTCGCCCTAACCAGCCTGTGCCTCCCTTTGTGGGGTATCACTATCAAGAGCCACAACCTTGCTCATATGCATCAGTAGTCCGTGATGGTCCAAGGCGAAACCAAAATTTCACCCACTTTGGTAGATTGGGAAGACAGGACATTGAGAGACCTGAACAAACGGATCCACAATTTGGGCAGCTGGTCCGTAAGATGCATAAGGTGATTAAAACAGTTCACCATTTACAGAACGTAGCTCCAAAGCCAGGAAAGCCGGAGCCACGCATGATCTCTCGGATGGTGGATGTCCTGTCATCCATGATAAAGCCTGCAGCTCCGACAGATGATACAATGGACTTTATCAGAGGCAATGCAAAGAACTGGGGTTATAATACCTTGGTTATCTTGGAAAATCATTACAAGGATAACCTCAAGATGTTGATGCAGGACTTACAAGAACACCTGGTTGCTGATTGGAAGCCGGCCTTTGAAGTGGCCACAAGATGGGCCTACAGGAATTTGCCCCGCATGTCCTTTGGTGTCATTGATCATGTGGAGGCACTCATTGCTTCTATTGTGGATGAAAATCGGCAACAACCAGCACCACTTCAGCAACAAAGACC
The DNA here is from genome assembly GCA_014656515.1 of Oryzias celebensis. Taxonomy (NCBI): domain Eukaryota; kingdom Metazoa; phylum Chordata; class Actinopteri; order Beloniformes; family Adrianichthyidae; genus Oryzias; species Oryzias celebensis. Next base: position 31,351,344 of record BNCR01000009.1, on the reverse strand, counting down.
GGTGATTGCACAGGTGCAACCGCCTGTTACTGCAAGAGGCCACAGTAGGAGACAGGACGCGGCAAAGAGTTGTACCCGTGCGGTTGCTACTATGACTGAACAGGCCGTGCAGGACGAGGACTTTGAGATCCAATCCCTCCCAGAGGACGTCCCCTTACCTCAGAGGAGACGACGTCGCACTAGACGGGATGAGGAGGAGGAAGAGAGCAACGCAGTCATAATGGAAGTAGCCAACTTACAGGATGTCTCAGATAACGGCAGCATTCCACTCAGTCAGAGGCCAGACCAGAGGAGGACTGTGAGGGAAATTAGCTCTTCGGAAGAAGAGTCACTCATCTCTGACCAAGATGTCGAGAGCCTGACTCAAACACCGGTACAAAGGATGAGGCCATCTCCGGATAATCTGAGGGTTTCAGTTTTGGCCCATACCCCTCCTGATGACTCCCAGGATGATTCTCAAGCAGGGGATTCTGAGGACCTTTTTTCCACATCAGGGCCTCACTACTATGGGGTTACAAGACATCCTAATTCTGATCGTAAGATGATTGACTGGGATTTGAACGTGCACAAGAAGTGGCTGATCATAGGGGACTCTAATTTAGCCAGGATCCAGAGACACCAGGTCCCTGACCTACAAATTGAGAGTTACCCGGGGGCCAACTTCCGTCACGCTCAAGCACTGATGGCAAAATCATCTAGTCATGTGATGGTTGAGAAAGTGGTACTGTCTTTTGGTATAAACCATAGAGGACAGAAGGCCAAAGAGACTACTATAAAACAGGCGCAAGGAGCATTAAGAACTGCAAAACAACAATACCCATACGCGGAAGTATGGATACCACTTTTGAACTTCTCCGACAACTTACCTCAAGCAGAACGGAGAACTCTGCATGTGCTGAATCAGCACATTCAGCGAAACTTCCCTTACATTCCCCCACTTCCAAAAACGGACTTTGAAACAGAACCAGATAATGTGCATTGGACTCGAACAACGGCCCTAACGATGCTTAGACACTGGGCAAGACACATTTGTTGAATACAAAAGAACCAAATGGATTAAATATGAAAAGACATTTTCCTTGGGCATAAAAAACCTTCATTTGATGATTTCTTTATCTTGTTTTACCTTTTTGATTTTACTATAATCCATATTCCTCCTTAATAATTTGATATTACAATTCCTGTTGCTTTTGATCTAACCTTAACCTCACCGCGTATGGTTCTCCTAACCTGAATTAATCAATCTAAATCTGGCCCTAACCCTAATCCTAACCCCTGACCCTAACTCCTATCCCTAACCCTAACCATAACCCCTATCCTAACCCTAACCATAACCCCTATCCTAACCTGAACCAATTTGAATTTGACCCTAACCCTAATTAGACTTAATTTTAATCAATCTAAATCTGGCCCTAACCCTAATCCTAACCCCTAACCCTAACCCCTATCCCTAACCCTAACCATAACCCCTATCCTAACCCTAACCATAACCCCTATCCTAACCTGAACCAATTTGAATTTGACCCTAACCCTTATTAGACTTAATTTTAATCAAATCACTGATTACTCAATTTGGCCCTAACCCTAATTACAATTAGTTTTTCCCAAATCACTGATTAATCATCAAATTTAAAAATAAAAAACTTTAAAAACAATTTTTTGGGTACGGTCAAAATAACATAACTCATTACATGAAACACATCAAAACAAAAAATTTTTTAAAAAAAAGGGTTTTTAACAAAGCAAGAGCATGATCCTCTTGAATAATTAAAATTGGGATTTTTCAATCTAATAATGTAACTGTAAAATACATTAAATTTCATTTAAATCAAAATTTGAATAGGTATCCAAATAAACAAATTGATAATTAAAATAATGGAATTTCATTGTTAAAAACGGTAACAAAATGCAGAAATCCAACACATTATGTCTAAAAACAAGTTTTAAAAGGGTATAAGTAATTGGAAAGTTAAAAAAACTGATTCTGGGGAAACACAAGGGGGTGGAGACCAGAGGTGGTAAGGAAGGGAGGGGCTGCACAGAGCTCATTTCCACTCTGCTCCTCGAAGGGAAAGCATCTCTCCAAGAGCCAGGAAACTCATCACACCTGATAGCGTGCTGTTTAGGCCTGAAGAAGACCTGAGAACAGGTCGAAACGTTGCCATATAGCACGCTAATTTTCTTTTACTTACATATATATTTTTTTCATTTTTTTTCGTTTTTTGATCATTTATTTCCATAAAATTCATTTTTCACATAATTATTCTATTAAGAAAATTCTAAAAAAAGATTAAAAAAAACAATACAAAACAAACATATTCATATTTTTTATTAAACTAGAATAACAAAGCTGAACACAAAACAAACCTAAACATGGCTGATGGCTGGGTGTTTGTCGGTCCTCGGAGGGGACGTAGACAGACCTGGCAGCAGAACCCTAGAGGGAGGGGTGGTGATGCCCGCAAAGGGATGGACCGTGCACCACCCTCCTTCCATGGAAGGGGGGCTAAAATCTTTCGCCCTAACCAGCCTGTGCCTCCCTTTGTGGGGTATCACTATCAAGAGCCACAACCTTGCTCATATGCATCAGTAGTCCGTGATGGTCCAAGGCGAAACCAAAATTTCACCCACTTTGGTAGATTGGGAAGACAGGACATTGAGAGACCTGAACAAACGGATCCACAATTTGGGCAGCTGGTCCGTAAGATGCATAAGGTGATTAAAACAGTTCACCATTTACAGAACGTAGCTCCAAAGCCAGGAAAGCCGGAGCCACGCATGATCTCTCGGATGGTGGATGTCCTGTCATCCATGATAAAGCCTGCAGCTCCGACAGATGATACAATGGACTTTATCAGAGGCAATGCAAAGAACTGGGGTTATAATACCTTGGTTATCTTGGAAAATCATTACAAGGATAACCTCAAGATGTTGATGCAGGACTTACAAGAACACCTGGTTGCTGATTGGAAGCCGGCCTTTGAAGTGGCCACAAGATGGGCCTACAGGAATTTGCCCCGCATGTCCTTTGGTGTCATTGATCATGTGGAGGCACTCATTGCTTCTATTGTGGATGAAAATCGGCAACAACCAGCACCACTTCAGCAACAAAGACCGGTGATTGCACAGGTGCAACCGCCTGTTACTGCAAGAGGCCACAGTAGGAGACAGGACGCGGCAAAGAGTTGTACCCGTGCGGTTGCTACTATGACTGAACAGGCCGTGCAGGACGAGGACTTTGAGATCCAATCCCTCCCAGAGGACGTCCCCTTACCTCAGAGGAGACGACGTCGCACTAGACGGGATGAGGAGGAGGAAGAGAGCAACGCAGTCATAATGGAAGTAGCCAACTTACAGGATGTCTCAGATAACGGCAGCATTCCACTCAGTCAGAGGCCAGACCAGAGGAGGACTGTGAGGGAAATTAGCTCTTCGGAAGAAGAGTCACTCATCTCTGACCAAGATGTCGAGAGCCTGACTCAAACACCGGTACAAAGGATGAGGCCATCTCCGGATAATCTGAGGGTTTCAGTTTTGGCCCATACCCCTCCTGATGACTCCCAGGATGATTCTCAAGCAGGGGATTCTGAGGACCTTTTTTCCACATCAGGGCCTCACTACTATGGGGTTACAAGACATCCTAATTCTGATCGTAAGATGATTGACTGGGATTTGAACGTGCACAAGAAGTGGCTGATCATAGGGGACTCTAATTTAGCCAGGATCCAGAGACACCAGGTCCCTGACCTACAAATTGAGAGTTACCCGGGGGCCAACTTCCGTCACGCTCAAGCACTGATGGCAAAATCATCTAGTCATGTGATGGTTGAGAAAGTGGTACTGTCTTTTGGTATAAACCATAGAGGACAGAAGGCCAAAGAGACTACTATAAAACAGGCGCAAGGAGCATTAAGAACTGCAAAACAACAATACCCATACGCGGAAGTATGGATACCACTTTTGAACTTCTCCGACAACTTACCTCAAGCAGAACGGAGAACTCTGCATGTGCTGAATCAGCACATTCAGCGAAACTTCCCTTACATTCCCCCACTTCCAAAAACGGACTTTGAAACAGAACCAGATAATGTGCATTGGACTCGAACAACGGCCCTAACGATGCTTAGACACTGGGCAAGACACATTTGTTGAATACAAAAGAACCAAATGGATTAAATATGAAAAGACATTTTCCTTGGGCATAAAAAACCTTCATTTGATGATTTCTTTATCTTGTTTTACCTTTTTGATTTTACTATAATCCATATTCCTCCTTAATAATTTGATATTACAATTCCTGTTGCTTTTGATCTAACCTTAACCTCACCGCGTATGGTTCTCCTAACCTGAATTAATCAATCTAAATCTGGCCCTAACCCTAATCCTAACCCCTGACCCTAACTCCTATCCCTAACCCTAACCATAACCCCTATCCTAACCCTAACCATAACCCCTATCCTAACCTGAACCAATTTGAATTTGACCCTAACCCTAATTAGACTTAATTTTAATCAATCTAAATCTGGCCCTAACCCTAATCCTAACCCCTAACCCTAACCCCTATCCCTAACCCTAACCATAACCCCTATCCTAACCCTAACCATAACCCCTATCCTAACCTGAACCAATTTGAATTTGACCCTAACCCTTATTAGACTTAATTTTAATCAAATCACTGATTACTCAATTTGGCCCTAACCCTAATTACAATTAGTTTTTCCCAAATCACTGATTAATCATCAAATTTAAAAATAAAAAACTTTAAAAACAATTTTTTGGGTACGGTCAAAATAACATAACTCATTACATGAAACACATCAAAACAAAAAATTTTTTAAAAAAAAGGGTTTTTAACAAAGCAAGAGCATGATCCTCTTGAATAATTAAAATTGGGATTTTTCAATCTAATAATGTAACTGTAAAATACATTAAATTTCATTTAAATCAAAATTTGAATAGGTATCCAAATAAACAAATTGATAATTAAAATAATGGAATTTCATTGTTAAAAACGGTAACAAAATGCAGAAATCCAACACATTATGTCTAAAAACAAGTTTTAAAAGGGTATAAGTAATTGGAAAGTTAAAAAAACTGATTCTGGGGAAACACAAGGGGGTGGAGACCAGAGGTGGTAAGGAAGGGAGGGGCTGCACAGAGCTCATTTCCACTCTGCTCCTCGAAGGGAAAGCATCTCTCCAAGAGCCAGGAAACTCATCACACCTGATAGCGTGCTGTTTAGGCCTGAAGAAGACCTGAGAACAGGTCGAAACGTTGCCATATAGCACGCTAATTTTCTTTTACTTACATATATATTTTTTTCATTTTTTTTCGTTTTTTGATCATTTATTTCCATAAAATTCATTTTTCACATAATTATTCTATTAAGAAAATTCTAAAAAAAGATTAAAAAAAACAATACAAAACAAACATATTCATATTTTTTATTAAACTAGAATAACAAAGCTGAACACAAAACAAACCTAAACATGGCTGATGGCTGGGTGTTTGTCGGTCCTCGGAGGGGACGTAGACAGACCTGGCAGCAGAACCCTAGAGGGAGGGGTGGTGATGCCCGCAAAGGGATGGACCGTGCACCACCCTCCTTCCATGGAAGGGGGGCTAAAATCTTTCGCCCTAACCCTAACTCTAACCCCTTACCCTAACCCCTAACCCTAAACCTAACCCTAACTAACCCTAACCCTGTTCAAAAGGGCCAATATGTCTGACGGACGTTGTTTCCAAGTCTCTAGTGTGCTTTTTAATGGCTATTTCAATATTTTAATTCCACACATATGCGTATGTTTACTTCTGTCCAATTTTATGTATTTCATGCCAATTTAAAATAATTAAAGACACATTTATATAATTATTTCAGTTCACATTGCTCCCTGAAACATGTACCGTCATTTTGAATGCAGTTAACAGTGACTGGTCCAAGGCCATCTGAGTCACATTTTTATGGGAACTAAAGTCCAAGTAGAATAAGTGAAGCCCTGTTAGTATTAGTATTAGTAAATGTTTACAATCAAAGGACATTGTTTATGTTAAAAACGTAATCAATACAATTTAAGAGGCCTTTATTACTTTGAACAGGTTAAAGTTAGAACCGATGTTAAAGCAAGATGTGTTTCAGTTCTTGTTGTGAAATTGTGGAATTAAGTGATGAAGTACTTTGTACGTAGTACAAGTATTTTGCTGTTTTAAAAAAAGTTTAAAACGTAAATGTTTGCAGGAACTTATGTAAAAAAATGTGATTTACTTGTATGTATTTGTAAAGGATTGTTCTTTTTTATTTAAAAGTATCTATTTGCATTGTTAAACTGATCAGCAGGAACACTGTCGGGTATTGAGGGAAAGGCATCAAATAAGCTTCTGCATTATTGTTTGAAATTATCAATATTGAAGGACTAAAATAAAGAACAACTGGAAAGTAGCACTGCGGGTGTATTTGCAAACCTCCAGTTATTGATGCAACTCGCATGAAATGTTTCGGGAAACAATATTTTTACGTTTGTATTTAATGTTTATTTTTTTATTATTGTAATATTTTAAGCAGAAATGTATTTTATATAGTTAATTTTTAGAGATTTTGTTAAAGATTTTTGTTCAGATTTTGTTCTAGTTTTCAAACTTATTAGTTTATTTGTAATTATCAATAGAAGAAACTAAAATAAAAGTACTTTTCAGCAGAAGTCTTCACATCTTTACTTTTGTGAATGAGTTAAATCACCATGATGACTAAAAAACTGTGTATAAAATAGTACTTTTTAAAATTAGGTCAATCCCCCTACCTCAAATTTTAAGACATAATTACAGACACATTACGATCAGTTTATGACTGTATAATGCCAGTAATCATTTCTAAACATTCTGTGTTCACAAAGACAAGAGCAATCTGATTTATTTAGGTCAGGGGTGTCAAACTCATTTTGGTTCCCCGTCTGATCTCAAGTGGGCCGGACCAGTACATTAATAGCATAAAAACCTGTGGTCACCTTATCTGTAGCTTTGTTTTAGTTTTGTTGAAAAAAAAAAATGCCTCAACCAACATAGCAACGTAATCACTTACTGTTACACATTCATTCACTGAGGCCAATGAAAAATTGAAAAAAATGGTTTATTCAGTTTTATTATATTAAGATAGTGAATATTTAACATCTGACATTAAAGCAATTCCAATAGTAAACTCAAGAGGGGGGTACGAAGAAAAAACACTGTCTAAAGTATAAATGTGCAAATCAATGAAAAATTAAACTAAAACTTTAACAAACATTTGTGAACATAGGAATTTGGAGTTAACCTTTTCTTGAAACTTGGCATCGTTTGGTCTTCACCAGGCCATAAATATCAGGACTCAAATCCTGTGTAGCAACACATTTCGTGTCATTCAAGTGTGCAAAACAATAAAATGTCCAAAAATCTTTTCCTGCAATTGCTCTCAGGAATTAGTGATGTGGGACCCAAGATACAGGAGACCAGGCTTGGTGGCAGAAACTTAAACATTTAATAAACAAACTTAGACATGACAAAGCCATGGGAGAACCAAAGAGGTGACAGAGCAGATGACTCGATAAGGACTAACTGAAAACCAGACACTTACATAGACTGAGGGCAAAAAACAGAAATGAAAACAGCTGAGGATCATGAATCTGAAACAGGGGTGAATGAGGGACAATTAAAAATAAAACATGACCAACAACCATAACAACTGATAACACCTAAATCAAAGTTCACAATCCTGAAAGTTTTCTGCCAGAATCTTTTGTCAACACCTGTCTTCTTCCTGAGATTTGATGGGGCGCCATTAGTGGCCAGACTGAGATCACGTGTTCACTCCACATTGTCCAGTAACTCGAGAGCTGACTATGTCATCAGCTGTTGTTCAATCAAGAAACCCTGCTGTGATGGTCTCATCACTACCTCTAAGAAATATACACACTTGTTTAATATCTGTGATGTTAGTGCTTTCATCAATAAACGTCTGGATTTTGTCCTTCATTTGGCTGTCCAAGTCTCCTAACAGATTTTATCTGCAATTGTAATCCCTGACAGACTCATGTTGGCAAAGGTCGACTGGTTTTTCGAAACACATAACTTCTGCAGCCTTCAGCATGCAGTTTTTCACAAGGTCATCATCTGTAAATGGTTTAGATGTTTGGACCAGCTTGTTTGCATTAAGGTAGCAAGATTTCACTGCCCCATCACTGACGTCACGGCTGTAGTGAATGCAGAGTGCTGTGTTTCAGTCCAGCTAATAGTTGGTTAACTTTCTCTTTTCTTAACTGCCCTACAAATGATAAAACTTTTCTTTATGGTGAGTCTCATGGTGGCGCTGAATGTAATATTTTTTAGCACTGCGACCTGTTTGTTACATACCCAGCTCACATTTTAAATTCAGCTCCGTGAATAAATAAAACTTTCTATTTTTCCTGACACTCCACGTCAGCCTTTCTTCTTTTTGACGACTTTTTGTTAACTGTGGTGTTGCACCTGATCGTTTTTAAAGCAACTTAACAGCAGTGAGGCTTGCAGGGAACCAAACTGATGTTACCCAGATGTGGCATGCGCTTGCAAAGACATGCTGTTTATTACTGGATCGTTTGTCATGCTGGTCTTGCTTGCCCATGAGCCACATCCTTGACCCCCCTGATTTAGGTCTTTTACTCCAATTCACAACACAGAAATGACAAACAGATGAATCAGCAGCAGCGATAAGTTCAGACATCATGCAGAAAAAATGTGATTTCACAAACAAGATGAAGCATGAACCTTTGAGGCATTTTGGTGTTGGACTTATTCTGAAGGTGCTTTTAAGCATCCACAGTGTAGCTGTACGGTAGAAGAGTGTTCAGCTTGTGACAGGAAAATTGAGGGTCATACAAAGACAGATGCCTCCCTTGACATTCAGAACTAAGATGTGCAGGTAGTTGATGTTGTTCTTCCTCTCCAGTGTTCGTGGAAAGTCTGTAGAAAGAGTTTGGGGTTTAACCACCAAACTGGATCTATGGCTGTTACTGAAGCTCACCACTGCTCAGGGTTGGAGTCAAATGCAGGGATTGCATTCAGCTGTGTGTTAGAAGGGTTTTCCTTTTTAAGCATCTTTAACTTCACACCTACTTGTCAATGAGCTGGTTTTGAGCAGATAAACTGAGGAAAGTGAATGTCAGGGATCAAGAGTAAACGATTTTAACTCTTCTTGTGGTACATGGCGCCCTCTGTTGCTTGCAGCACACCAGTCACAAGATCAGAAGGCAACGTTTTTTATCTGCAAGTTATGGCAGATAGAATATAATAGATGCAAAATGAGGTGCAAAACCTCAGCACATATTCATTCTTCTACTGAAGTTTAAAAGGCAGTTTTGAACAGCAATAAACTAAACTGTACACTTTGCCAACCTGAGTCAGTTTGATCTCAATCAAAGTCTCAGGGAGACTGATCCTCGCCTGTCTGTATTTTATTATTTATTATCCCTTAGAAGATGAGAGGGGAGGTTCCATGTGAGAAGAGGTAGCCTGAAAGCACCTTAAAGCAACCTCAACTTTTGCTGCTGTTCTTCCTTTTTTGTGAAGCCAGTAAAAATCTATCGACTGTTTTTGTTCCATCTCTACAATAATGAACCTAAAATATTTATCACTGATCAAAGACAAACAATTCCTCCAAAGTAGGGCTGTCAATGATTAGTTGACTAATAAGTCATTAAACTATAAAAAATCATCAACCCTAATTTGATATAATCAATGCATCGTTCTCTCCTTTTTTTCAATCATAAATCACAACAGGAAAGTTCTTTTTTCCTCCCTGAGCTCCATACATTCACATAAATGCTCAAACAAGCTTATCCTTCTAACTTCATACGCAAATATCACAGGAGTTGAACACCTGATTTAAAAGTACCTCCATGAAGGAAAGTTTGAGTTGTTCTGATTGTAAAATTATTATTTTGTTAAACTGTTTCACCAGAAGCTTTTGCATGGAGCTTCACAGAAGCCTGATTGGGCTCTTATTGTGGATCAAGAATGGGTTTATTGGTTAAATTTTGTTACCATTTTTAATTTAATTTTTTTTTTATGATCTTAGAATAGCAAAATAAATGTGTTTGGAACCACTCCTGACATGACTCTAAATTAAGAGGCCTTATGTGTTTTATCAACTCTCCAGAATGCACATACGTCAGATGACTGTAAAATGATGATCAAATCAATTGTCAGAACTGTTTATTAAAATAGGTTTAAAGCAGATGTTCTTATCTTCTGCTGCACAGCCGTACCTTTATTTTCTGTTCTGAAGCAAAGTTCTTAAGTGAGAGAATTGCATCTTAATAAGTGCAAGTGTGAGCACATCACTCCTATATTAAGCTCTCTTCACTGGCTGCCTGTGTCTTTTAGAATTGTTTTTAAGACTTTACTTATGGTTTTTGAATGTTTGAATGATCTGGCACCTCAATATCTTTCTGAACTTTTACATTTTTATTTTCCACGTCAAGGCCTGACATCTGAAGATCAATTGCTTTTAATGGTTCCCAGGACTCAGCCTGACAGAGCTTTTTCATCTGCAGCTCCCAAACTCTGGAATGCTTTCCCCTTTCCTGTGAGATCGGCCAGTTCTCTTGCTGATTTTAAGTCACTTTAAAAAAAAAAAAAAAACTTTTTACTCAGGGTTTTAATTCCAGTAAGCAGATCTAGTAAGCCAGCTTGTAATGTTATTTTATTGCTTTTTTGGTAAATGGCGTTTCCTTATATAGCGCTTTTCTACCTTCATTGAAGGCCCAAAGAGCTTTACAGTCACGGTCCCATTCACACACATTCATATGGCGGCTCCGCTGCAGAACACTGGTGCCAACCTTGAATCAGAAGCAATGTGGGGTTCAGTGTCTTGCCCAAGGACACTTCCACACACGGGCAGGCAATGCAGGAATCGAAACCTGCAATATTCCAGTCAGTTATAAATAAATGGACTAATGGCCTAAAAAAAACATTTTTTTATCGACAGTGTAGTGAGATTTTGCATCTCTTTTGACAGTAAGATACTAGACCAAGTAGTTTTTTTAGAGGCTGCAATACTTACAGGACTTGAACTGACACAGAACATCTTAAATGTCTTTTTAAAAGAAATTAGACCTCTGTCAATGGTTGACGATTTAAAGATTAATTTAGAAAAATTACTGTGAAATATTTTAGTGTTTACTAATGGAAATAAAGTAAAACCTATGTTCATAAAAATGTTTCTTGCTTCCTATTTTTATGGGAAGTTTAGACAATGATTTAGTGCAGGAATCAGGAACCCTTTATCTTGAGAGCCAAATTTGCCTTGTTTTGTTCTAGCATATAGCTTACTTTAGACCTTCGTCTTTTTATATTTTACAAAGTGAAGTTGAAATTCATGTACTATACATGCACATTTTCAATTTCTGTGAATGCGGCATATGCTGAGCACTAGTGACACCATACATGATGCAAACCTCCATGGTTGGTACCCGCACTATCACCTTTTTGGGGAAGAAATTTGCACATCATACTGTGTAAACAATAATCGTTGACTAATCGCCTAATAGAAAAAATAATCAACTAATAGTCTTTTAAAATAATAGTGACAGCCCTACTCCAAAGTCTTTCAATGATTCAGTGTGGAAGACTGCAAACATGTGAAAAAATGCTTTACAGCATTTTTTTTAGTTCAGTTTTTAGCTTTTTATTGCAGATTCTTCTTTGCTTTCTATGATAAAAATACATTAGTTTATCTGAGTCATTCCTGGTTATGATTAATTATTTTTTCTATCTTTTATTTTGAGAATGTAAACTTTTTTTAAATTCCTGCTTTCATTATGGCTCAGAAATTCCAGAAATGGTGGTAAATTTGGTAGATCTGGATCCCTTTCCGAATCTAAAAGAATGACTGCTCTTTAGGTTTCTGACTCTGAAAGCAGATAAACAGGCTTATCCTCTTTCCACTTTTCTTTCATCATTTTTACTTTTACTTTCATAACTTTTTGCAGTTAATTTCTAAGCTATAAAATTTTCAGTAAAATTTAATTACTAAATAAAACTTTTATTTCCCTCTGGTAAATACTTTATATTCAGTCTTTCCAGCTTCTTCCTGGATCTCTTCTTGATGATCCCAAAACAAGATTTCAGCAGCTGGCCCAGCCCTCAGAGAAGTCCTTCCACATCTGCAGCAGCTCTGTGGGCCCATACCTGTTGACAATGAGCAGCCTGGCAAAGGTGCACCTGTCATACTTTAGTGTTCTAATTTCAAAAAGGTTCCTCAAGAACATCCAGCTGCGAGAGTAAACCGGTTGCACGTCCAGCACATGCAGACACAAGCCTACGTAGACATCCTCCAGGGGGATCATCCGCACGAACCTGGAGGCCCAGGAGATCCTTCCTGCCATGTCACCAGAGAAGACGTAGCCCGCTCCAGATAGGTAGGGTGGGAAAGTGTTGTCATGGTAATGCTCCTTTGACACATACCATTTGCTGTTAGAGTCCCTTCTGGGCTGGCCATCATAGATCACTGACCCGGTAATGAAGCCACGCCTTGGGGAGCTCCTCAATCGCTCCATCAGATAGAAGACATTCACAAAGACGTCTGCATCGACCTTCATGCCAAAGACAGCATGGGGGCAGAAGGTAGATAACCACTTCATCATCATCATGGTTTTGATGGTCAGGTTCTGGTAAGAGTCCACAAAATCCATCTGGATGATGTCTGCGTGCAGCCGATTCTCCTCCTGCAACGCCCCCTGCTGGTTAGAGTCCGGCTCCACTTCTGGAAGTCCTGAAAAAAAAAAAGTCAGGACGTCCGGATGTGTGGAGCCCCACGTCCTTCTGACAGCCCCCCTGGCTGCAGAGTTCTGGGGGGCAACAGGCACCAAAAACACCAGGAAGGGGCTTTTGTCCCGGCACGCCTCCGGCTGATTGATGAGGTACCGATAGGTGAGGGGGGATAGGAGCCGGTGTTCCTCTGCGGGGAGGGGTCTCAGTTCTGCCGCTGGCGCTCTCAGGCTGAACGCTGCAACCAGAACCAGAACCGCTCCAGCGCCAACAAACTTCACCAACTTCAATCTAAGACCCGCCCGCATGTCCGCCTTTAACGACTGCTTCTGCCGCACCAGCACAAGGAAGAGGTCCGCGCGAGGGCGGCGCCGAGCCACGTGATTTCCGCGGAACATCCAGAATCACTGAGGGAAAGGAACGCGGAAGCAGCAGCGCAGGGTATGGCAAGCTGTCAGATTCATTTTTTTTAGGTAAGACGGTCCAAAGATCTTCCTGAAAACGGCAGCCATCTGACAGCAGTTCATTTATCTAAACTGTGGTATGTGTGTGCGCGAGTGCGCTTGTGTATGTTGGGGAGTGGGGGGGTGTCAATTTATTAGACTAGTACATCTTGTGGTCTCGGGGGAAGGTGGGAAGTTTAAAAGAGACGGCAATGGATCAATGCACACAAGGGCAGTAGACGGGGGTACAGTGTTTAAAAACAATTAAAATAATTCTAAAACCAAAATAAAAGGAATTTATTAAAATAACATTCACGCCAAAATAATTGAACAATAAATAAAAAAAAAAAGATTCAGTCTGCTGAGGACCTGATTACTAAGGGAGGTGGAGGCTCCCAAAAAAGAAAAAAAAACCTAAGACACCCCACTCACGTGATACAACACTACCACTAGTGAGACCCTTCCACCAAGACACGCCAACTGGGGAAACCTCCACTGATCAACACGGCGAAGACCAAGGAGCTCATTGTGGACCTCAGGAGGAACGCTGACCCGCACACTCCCATCCACATCAAGGGAATGACGGTGGAGCGTGTGAACAGCTTCAAGTTCCTGGGAGTCCACATCTCCGAGGACCTCACTTGGAAAACTGGCTGCTCCAAATTGGTCAAGAAGGCTCACCAGCGCCTCTTCTTCCTGAGGACTCTGAGGAAGAACCACCTGTCCTCAGACATCCTGGTGAACTACCGCTGCACCATCGAGAGCATCCTGACCAGCTGCATCACAGTCTGGTACGGGAGCTGCTCCGCTGCAGACCGGAAGGCGTTGCAAAGGGTGGTGAGAGCCGCCCAGCGCATCACAGGAGCACCACTTCCCAGCATAAAGGACATCTACAGGAAGCGGTGTCTGAAGAGAGCCGTGAAAATCATTAAAGACTCCAGTCACCCAGCACACAGACTCTTTACCCTCCTGCCTTCTGGGAAGCGATACAGGAGCGCACGGACTAAAACCACCAGGTTCCTGAACAGCTTCTTCCCAACATCTGTCAGACTCCTGAACTCAGCCTCCTGATCTGTCTCATGAAGCCAAACCATCAGATGCATTTCATACCTGTAAATAATTTAATACCTGTCAATCCTCATTGTACAACTATAAGGATAATGCATCTCTGTATATATTTTTGATTACAACTGCACTACTGTAAATATTGTATAGATAACCATTTCACTTACAACTATTATAATTCTAATACATACATATATTTTATACTGTACTGTTAAGAAAGCACTTCTGGATGGATGCAAACTGCATTTCGTTGTCCTGTCCTGCAGGTGCAATGACAATAAAGTTGAATTCTATTCTATTCTATTCCTTGGGCATAGGGTTGACACCCGAGTCCTCAGCACTGAAGGAGGGAGAAAACAAACTGAATTTAAAAAAAAAAAAATGCACAAAAAAATAAATTAAACAAAAAAGAAAACAAATAAGAGCGGGCATCTTTCCTCCCACCGCTCCAATGAACAAAACTAAAAAAAAAAAAAAAAAAAAAAAAAAAAAAAAAAAAAAAAAAAAAAAAAAAAAAAAAAAAAAAAAAAAAAAAGACAAAATCAAATGACAGACAACTCGCTCCACGGAAGGCGGAGCCAGAGGCTACGGCCGCTCCTTGACGAAGGTGCCGCAGATTTCTCCTGCGGATGAAGGAGGAGGGGCCAAGCACGGCGTGAGCGTCCGTTTAGTCCTCCGGAGCCTTCCCTTGGCGGTAGCAACAGACAAGCAACCCGCAGAACCTTCTTTAAATTGTCCGTTTGTTCGGGCACACACACCGCTGGGAAGACGTGGTTTCGTTGAGCAGACAGCCTAATAAAACAAGACAGCAGCTGTTCCGCTTAATGCAGGAAACGTCAGAAAGTCTCCGCTGACAAAATTAAAAGAAAACAAGCATTAGCCACAAAAAGGCAACTTGCCGGAGAGGCAGGGCTTCAGCATTGCTGGCTGACCAGGCAAACTCACGCTTTTCACCTGGAAGGGCGAGATCGCGACGCGCTCCAAACTGCAGGGGCTGGATTTATTGGGGACAACCTGTGTGGTTATCTGAAGCTAAAATGAAAGAAAAACAGTAGTAATATGCAGCTCCAATGCCGGCTAGCCATCATCTGATTACAGGTAGTCACCGCTTCCTTACCTGTGAGGCCACCCGGAAATGTGCAAACAGGAAGCGGGCGGTTTCAGTGGGCAAACGCTGCCATGATGGCCAGTGGGGTTCTTGGCCGTTTTATAGCACCCCAAGAGGCCACTGCCTGCAATTATTTAATTCCACGCACCAGAGTTAATTAGTCCTGCTGCAATCTCAGCCACAGTCAGTAATCTAGTCTGTTTTCTCCTCACGCTGGAGGGTTGTTGCAATTACAGATTCAGAGCTCTGTTATCTAAAGGAGAAGCATGCAGGAAAAGTGAGGAATAAGAGCTGAGATTAGAAAAGAAGTGGAAGGTTCAGACACTTTAATTGTTCCTAGTATTTCCTGTAAATCACCGGAGGTGGGGATGTACAATTACAATGACAAAGAAACAGTATACTTGAATAAAGTCATGTGCTTTAAACTTAATAATAAACAGTTCAGACAATAGATCTGATCATCATTTCACTGTCATCAGACATTTTGGAGGATTGTTAAAAAACATAAACATACAAACAAAAAATATAAACCATTAAGATCTCTTAAGTTTAATGTGGTGTCATGAGTGGTTAAAACAGTTTATTTTACTATTATAAGATCATCTACTTAAAAAAAGAACTTAAATGCAGTAAAACAATGTAATCAACAATCTATTAATTATACTTACTAAGAAACAAATCAGATTACTGATTTGCACAGGTCTGCCGCCGCCCCCTTGCTGCAGCACTGCTCCTCTTTCCTTTTTCCTGGAGGTTTTTGCATGAATTGGGTGTTCACAACTTCTGTGAAATGTGCATCTGAATGGATAACTTGTTTGAGCTTTTATATGAACATTTTTGTTCTTGAAAGTTACATCTCTATACAAACAGGCTTGGTGTGTGGGAATCACCTGTTGCCAAAAATCCATATTTTATTTAGACTCTTAGTAGTCTAATGTTTTATGTTTGTCTTGAAGTTGTATCCTGTTCTTCCGTCTGGTCCTGCACTTATCCCATTTACAAAGAAAGTTTCCACAAACAACTGTTCTTGTGTTGCACACTCCTGAAATGCTTTTAGCCTCAAGAGACTGAGATGTAATTGAGTGAATCTGGCTCAATTTCAAAACCAAAAGATTTTTCAGAATAAGATTGTTCAGACGTAGTCATTTTGCTCCACTGACCAAACTTTACAGCTCAAGTGATCAAAGGTGTAGCTGAAGGAATCCATTTTTTGTTCTTCGAAATAAAAGATTTTCGGGATTAAAAATTTATATATATATATATATATATATATTTCTTCCGCGGCACTGTGGCAATTGAGCCACAGACCAGTACTAATCCGCAGCCCGGTAATTGGGAACCACTGCTGTAAATCATGTTATGTGTGTTACTCTGATTAGATCTTGTGTCTACTTGTGTAAATTGGAAATGGCATATGCGTATGTAACACCACTGGTGGACCTGGCATGTGGGCCCCAGGAGAACAGTAACTGGAGGCCTTCTGGTGATTTATTTTTTCAATACCTTCCTTACTGGTCCAAATTTAGACAGCATCAATGTCAATATTCCAAATGTGTTAATGATCATTCAAAACCTAGAAATACATTTAATGTTAAAGAATGTATTTTATGTACATTATTTTTACTTGGAAAAAAAACATTGAATTTATTACCACCTCCTCCATGAACCGCCACCATAATGTGGTAGAGGGGTTTGAGTGCTTAAGTGATCCCAGGATCTATGCTGTCTGGGGCTTTAGCCGCTGGTAGGGTCTCGTATGGCAGACAGGTCCTGGATGATGAGCCAGACAAAGAGCAGTTCACAAACACCTTCATGAGAAAAACGAACAAAAATTCAGTTATGTCGCCTGGATTGGCGTTACCGGGGCCCCACCCTGGAGCCAGGCCTGGGGTTGGGGATAGCAGGCGAGCGCCTGGTGGCCGGGGCTCCTCCCATAAGCCCTGGTCGGGTAAAACCCAAAGGATCGACGTGGGATCACTCCCCAGTGGGCCCAACACCTGCAGGAAAGCTCAGAAGGGGACGGTGCAGTGTGGTTTGGGTGGCAGTTGAAGGCGAGTGCTAGTGGGGTAAAGATAGAGGCAGAGCTGTCCACTGATCCCTACCTGGTGGTGAGTTGGATTTGTTGGCAGGTAAGGAGGCCAGAAAGACTTGGCAGACATACTGTGAGGGTCTGCTCGGAACGTCTGGCTGAGCCCTCTGTCCAGGGAAGTCTTTAATTCTAGCATCTGGAAGAGCTGTAAACAGGTACAGAGGGAGGCTGGTGACATTGAGTTTGAATGGATCATGTTCCCCACCTCCATTGTCTCTTCTGCTGTTTGGAGCTGTGGTTGCAAGGTCTCTGGGGCCTGTCGTGGCAGCAACCACCAAACACAGTGGTTGCTGTCAAGCTCAAGAAGGCCTCCTTTCAGCTCTGGATTATTTGTGGGACTCCAGAAGCAGCAGACAAGTATCGGCAGTCAAAGCGAGCTACGGCCCAGGCTCTTGTTAAGTCAAAAACTCGGTCCTGGGAGGAGTTCAGTGAGGCCATGGAGAAGAACTATCGGTTGACCTCAAAGAGGTTCTTGCAAACTGTTCAGTCCGGCACCTCAGGAGAGGAAAGCAGTTTTTTGCAGGGACCGTTTTCAGTGCAAGTGGGAGGGTCGGAGGGTTCGCTCATCCTGTCCACGTGTTTTGTGGATTTGGAGAAGGCGTTCGACCGCGTGCCCCGTGGTGTCCTGTGGAGGGTGCTCTGGGAGTATGGGGTCCAGGGAGCCGGTCGGTCTATGCTCCAAAACTCACCTTGTAATTGTAATTGTAAATAAACCCACTTTTAATTCCAAGTCATCTGTTTTGGGTATCAAGGATCAGTGTTTGAGAGTCTTGTTAGTGGCAGTTTCAGTCACTGTTTTCTTAGCTTGGCTAGCAGACCAGCTCTGCAACCTCACTTCTGCTTCCTCTCGCGGCGCTGTCTACATTTCCTGTTTGACCTGACAATCCACGGTGATGTCGCTGGTAATTATATCTCACCCGGAATATTATGAGCGCAGTGGAAGTCACTGCAAATTGTCAATGACCTCTGGAAACCTCTGGACTCCTGGATGTCCAGGAGGTCCATATGACAGCAGAGTCTGTTTAGGTCCATGAGAGGAGGGCAACAAGCAGAAAAAATCTAAAAAATAATATACAAAAAAGACACAAGGCACCACAAAGAAGATAAGCTAAAAGCTGCTGCACCCATGCATGCCACCATCAGTACCACCTTCTGGCCCAACACACCGCTCTCCCAGGGACCTCGGCTAAGCCCTCCCATGCAAAGCAGATGACACTGGATAGTTTGCAGCAAAAACCTCCAACCGTCTCAACAACAAGCAAGCTTTCAGTGGCTGTGGCTACATGGATAGCGACAGCTTACAGATCCAAGCAATGTTTCAGATTTATTTTTAGATTTTGAAAGCTTTTCTGAATAAAATGTTATATAAAATAATGTATTTCTAACTAAAATAATGCATCTCTGCCATTTTTGTTTGTATTAAAAATTTAAAACTACTAAATACCCTTTGAGTACCAATTTTTTATATACAAAAAAGTGACATCAATTTTCGACTAATTGTAAGTTAAGAATGGAAAAATCATGGGATTAATTGTAATAAAAAATGTATTTTCCGGAGAGCCTTAAAAATAAACCTGATCTCTAAACACGATCCGTGTCTTCCATGCATTGTAAATGAGATGACCACAGACACCCACTCCCTGGGTGTCAAGCTTATGAAAATATTTTTTGGACAGGCTGGAAGCAGAGAATTTGCTGCACAGCAATAAAGAGGCAGCTGATGCAAATTTGTTGCATGGATCGTGTTTGGTGTGAAGAGAGCTTCAGCTCTGTAAATGAAAGGCAGAAACTTTCAACCTTTTCTGGTACGATTAAACATTTTCATTTGTTTGTTTATTATAATTGATTAAAGGTCACAATCATAAACAAGTATAAACACTGGAACATAAAACAAAGCACATAGCATTTTCCTCAATATAAATGCCATTTATAACAAAGTGTGTGTAAAAAGTCAATATGTCTCTAGAAATATGTTAGTGGAAAAAAATCTTCTTGTTTTAAACATTTAAGAGTACTATTTTGACATTTTTTAACAAATATTTTCTTTAGTGTCTCACTGAGTTTTGCTGGAAATGAAATATCACAGCAACAGCTTAAATTCAATGACACTTGATTATTTAACAAAACCTTTTATTGTCTTACAGTTTACAGAGACATCACCCAGCTTGACAATATAAACCAACATACATTACACAGGCTTTTTCTGAAGGTCAGTGATTTAGCTTCATGCTGCGTGTGTGGGTGGGTGGGGTGGGGAGGTAAAGCAGAGACGTATCTATGGACAGTTCATTTTAAACAAACTGCTCATTAATTTTTTCCAAAATGTTTTGTTTCACAAAGATTAACTTTATTCACATTTAAAGATGAAACAATAAAAATAAAACCAAGACTCACTTTTTTTCACTTTAAAACACTAAAACTGTGGCTGATACAAAGTCACATGGAGGGTGGAGACAAATACACGTACCCAGTACTTTAAAAGGAACAGCCTCTTAAGGAAAAATGACCTTTTTGTTGCCTCCTGATCCTATACAAGACCATTCAATGAATAAATTGAGGATCAGTGGCTATACATGTAGCCAAAGTTGCACTCAAACCTTCTTGCTTCCAATGAGAGGATCAAGAGGGCACCCTCTGTGGTGCATCAGTGTAGTGTTGCAGCTCTGGTGGCATGTGCACAGCCTTACCATAAGGGAGGAGTGGTTGATGTACAGTGGTTTGAAGCAGGTGCGGCTTACGCCAAGTCCAGACAGCACTGGAGCAACGATGTTGATCTTGTTGGTGGGGGCTTTGCAAATGACTTATGATCTTTTTCTTCTCCCTTCCAGGTTTCTGAAGTTTGATGGTCTAATCTTCATCTCTGCAAACTCAATAGAGTGCTCATGGCCTTTCCAGTGGAACCAGTTCACTCCCTGAAGAGCAGGAAATTAGTAAAAAGAAGAGCCGAAGTAAAGGTCAATACACATTTTCATAGAATGAATTTATAGATCAGATTGAAACTTATTTCACTGAAACTGATTTCACTATTGTCTATAAACATTACCCAGAGTTCAAATCTAATTTTTATTTTAGATGCTCTTGAGGACCCAGACAGATGTCCCACTTTGATGGCATTCTGATGGCAAACTTCAGTAAGTAACAGACTGATTCTGAGTCAGAATGAGTCTCAATCATTAGAAAGAATTGTGGTTAAAGAGCACAAGTCTGCTCCCATCAAGAGGGAAGGACATGGTTCCTATGTTCTGGTCTAAGCCTGCAGACAGCTTCAAGTTCCATCTCTGTAACTGCACTTAGTAGAAAAGGACAGAAGTTTGTAAAATTATTTGGAATTATCCCAAAATCAAACTGGATTATATGGATTTGTGGTTAAAATGGAAACATTTAGGTTTGTCTAATTGGCTCATTTATTTATAAAGTGTCATTCCTGTCAGAGGTTGTCTGCGAGCCATACCCAAACAGAAAAATTAAGCAATGACATCTATTAATATGTCCGTCTAGTTTTTTACATTAAGGGCAGATTATTTTAATTGCAAGCTAATGGCCAATAAAAGTGACAAATTCATTACATCAAGGGGCTAACTGTGTGATATCTGAACTGAGCAAGCAAAAAATTAAAGTGAGAGAAGTGAGAGAAGAAGTTACAAGACAATTGCTAAAAATCGGTAGGACGAGTTTTCGTTTGTAGCTGGTGCTAACAGTGTTCTTTTTTTTTTTTAATTCAAGTTGGCTGCCTCTTCCTAAGATCATTGTTTGATAAAACCCCAGGGGTCATTGTAGACTTAAGCTAGCTGCATCTGTCTGAAATTTTGTTAAAATTGTCAAAACAAAAGATCTGTTTTCACGTTCTTGAAAATAGCCAAATCTTAGATTTTGACACAAAATGGCCGCCAAGCCGTAGGTCGTGTGGCCATCCCATAAAATGTTTACATTTTGTTTGGATATCCCACAGGTGTAACTTGGTTTCTTTAGTGAATTCCAACTTTTTTTTTTTTTTTTTTGCTAAGTCAGCAGGTTTTTTTTGCAGGTATGTTTGTAACAACTGAGTGTGTGGGTGGGACCCGCTCATTTTGGACTAACTTTCACACTTGACTGTAATGATTATAAACTTCCAGCATCTTGTTGCCTGTTGTGTTATGATTCTACCTTCCCTCCCCTGTAGTCTACCTCCGATGTCTGTAACCCACCCCTATTCCCTGTCTTTTGTATGCCCCCCCCCCGATATCCCTCTCTCTTCTTCCGCCTCTTTCTTTTCCATCCAGTACAACAAAATAGGGTACACACATAATTAATATAAATAAAGTTTAGTTTAAATTACAAAAGGGGTTTATATGAATATACACCGTGTGTACAGAAGAAGCACTCAGCTCATATCTGTTTGCTCAGCTGTTGGACAGGACAAGTTAAAAAAATTAATAAATAAAGGTGCTTTTTTAAAATTCACGATGGCGGCTTCTTCCTAGGCTAAAGATCAATTAAACTTGTGTGGTGGTCGTAGTCTCCGGCCAGCAGTATGTTTGTGATGTTTTGTGAAAATCAGAAGAACCAAAGTGTCGTTTTCCCATATTGTGAAAACGGGGGAAAAACTGCAACTCGCACACTTTGTTATAAAATGGGCGCCAAGCCGTGGGTCATGTGGCCATCCCATAATAATTTCAAGACTTCTCCTGGATATCCCCGACACGTGAAAAGTGAAAGTTTAATTGTCATACCTAAAAAAAAATTCTCCTCTCTCCCGTTAACCAGGAGTTCTCTCAATGATAAAAGGAGAACATCTAAACCATCGGTCCCAAACGCTTTTATCCAATTGTCAAGCATATTTAATATAAAATATGATATGTCCATGCTTACCCACAGCAATTTTTGATAAGGCAAGCGCGAGGACAGCTACGTGTGAAGCGGGGTCCTTCAACCGGCCAAGACTCAGAGTGGTGTGCTGTTGTTTATGTTTGGGCCGTAAAGTTATCTAGTAATTGAGTGAAAAATGACACTGTCCAAAATTAGAAAAGTGGACCCTGAAAATTGTATCTTCAGAGATAACTGGATCAAAGCTTACACTTTCATTTTGTCAGCAGCAAGTTCTACAGGGCTAGTGTGTATTATACTCATGGAGTCTGTTGCTCTTGTCAATATCAAGCAGTACTATGAGACAAAACATCAAACTTTTGACAATTATCTGCCAAATAAAGATTGATTGATAAGGTTCTGCGATGGAAAATACATGAATTGAAGGACAGTACAAGTGTACAACAAGTGAAATTACACAGATGCTAACTTCACAACAATGAAGATACCAGTGCTCACTGCGACTTCTATGATGGGACAAGGAAAGGGGGCAGTTACCGAACTGAAACAGGACAATCCAGAGCTTTTGTCATATCACTGCATTATTCACACGTCTGTCCTCTGCTCAGCACTTTCATAGCACTATGGAAATGCTATGAACACCATGAACAAATTAGTTGACTTTCTCAGAGCTTCATCTTCCAATCAGCATCACCTGCTGAGGGGATTCTTAGCAGAAGTAGATGCACCTGCCAATCACCTACTACTGAACTCCAATGGTTAGATGGTTTAGCAAAGGAAAAGTGCTGGAACGTTTTTGGAAGATAAGAAAGGAAATGAAATAATTCCTGGCACAATAAAAAGTCTAAAGGCTCAGGTCTTTTTGGAGGAACAATGGCATATACTTATACCTATATAGCGCTTTTCTACCTTCCTTACCATTTTTTTCAATAGAGGCCACACATTGTTATAAATGGGCAAGTCCACAGTCCCTCCAAATGAAGCTTTAAGATTTGCAGGCTGATGTCGTGTTCAGAGAGCAGTTTGAATCCTGACATGTTTTGGCTCCAGATTGTTCCAAAGGAGAAGTTTCTTTCTCTCATCAAACTGGTATTATGCACATTTATTTATACACTTTATTTATATTAATTATGTTTATAACCTTTTTGTTGAACCGGACAGAAAAAGAAAGGGGAAGAAGAGAGCAAGCTCCAGTCAACCGCAGGAGATCCTGGAGAGAGAGCACAGCAGGGGTTTGCTACCCCCACCTTGAGGAGGGACGATTAAGAGAAGTGGGGGTCCCTGAAAGGTGTAAAGAACCTAGCCCGACCAGACTCTCCCAATGTTATAATTATAGAACAGGCCCAGCACCCAAGGGCAAGGACCAGAACCTGCACCAAAAAACATATCCTCATGGTCTTTGCCAGAGGCTCAGAATTGGGCACAAGTCTCCCTAGGGCAAAGGCCCCATCGCATGAAAGCCGACCCCCACATCCCCACACCATACAGTGAGAGAAGAGCCTTGAGGAGACCATCCCCAGCTCCCGCCCCTAAACACCGCCCTGTAGATCCCTGGTCAGGCACCAGCAGGACCGAGGCAGCCAAACAAGCTGCCAAGCCTCTAGGGTCCCATACCAGTGGTGGACCCCCACTCCTCTTCCCACAGACATCCCCTCCTCTCTGGCCCACTCCCCCCAGACCCAGTCATGGTAGGCATCGCCAGGAGCAAACACGGGCCCTAAGAGGGTTGCCCCACCTCGTCCCAGGGCCAGAGAAGGAGTGATCCCAGCACCCAGGGCCAGACGGGTTAGCTCCTCCGGTGAAGGCGGACCCCCCCAGGGCCGGGGCCCCAAAGCAACCCCCCCAGCGCAGGCAAAAAGACCTCCCCCCTCCCAACTCCAAAGCTTCAGTTCCAGTGTTTACATTTTTCTGAGTACAGTAACTACCGTTTATGCAATGAACGTAATTCCAGTG
The DNA here is from genome assembly GCA_014656515.1 of Oryzias celebensis. Taxonomy (NCBI): domain Eukaryota; kingdom Metazoa; phylum Chordata; class Actinopteri; order Beloniformes; family Adrianichthyidae; genus Oryzias; species Oryzias celebensis. The sequence continues at coordinate 31,327,109 of BNCR01000009.1, read as the reverse complement.
GATTGTGAAGCAGAGAAAAGCATCTTTGAGCCATATGCAATACTTTACCTCAGTAATGAGTTTTACATGCAAAACCTATTTTTTCCGCATCAGAATCAGCTGATTAATGTTGATCGTGTAAATGGAAAAGAGTTACAGTATGACAAAGAATCTGTGCCATATCAGTGTCACTGGCGACATCTCTCAAGAGGCACCTTGATGTCAGCTTGACGTCAAAATTGAGTTGATATTTGTTCCAATTAGTGGACAGTGTTATTTTAACTTTTGTTGACATACCATGGTTTTAGTGTGGGAAATACATGAACAGCAGAAACTCAATCTCTCATGAAAAAACAAAATTAAGAATGCTGGGTAATACAGTTGACATACATTTGATATCAATTCAGTAGCTACATGTTAAATATCAAACTGACGTCAATTTGGTATCAAATTGACTTTCATGCTTCATCTGTGTCTGAAGGATTTAGGCTTAATTAAATTAATTTAGGGTTAATTAAATCTCAGCATGTGTATGTGTATATATATATATATATATATATATATATATATATATATATGTATATATATATATATATATATATATATATATATATATATATATATATATATACTCAGAAAGTATTTCCATCTAAATCAAATGTGTTAGCATAGCAATAAACATTTGTGTTGGAAGATCTGAATGCATTTATGCTAGTGTAACATAATTTATTAATGTTGCTGTAACATTATGATTGCAGCAGATGACCTGACTTATTCTGTTAGAGGTCTGAGGACAGATGGTCTTCACCTTGCTGTGGTTGTTATCTCCATATCGGCCCATCAGGTTGACTCTGTGACAGTTCTTGTACCAGAAGGCTCCCTTGTAAGATAGAGCACAGTTGGTGACAGCAATGTCGTTGTCATGGTCATAGGTGGAGAACGGTCGGCCGTGATGGTAAGTCATGGAGTCCCCTATAAAAACAGAGTTCATGATGGAAAGGTTGAGGCTGTCTCCGTCTGACTTTGCAAGTTGTCATGTGACATTTTACAGTGCAGATGTGACGCTGCATATATTTCATTGAGACCCTTTCTTATTTCAATATATGCTGAAAATGCATAGATGGGACATTCAGTTTAAGATTTTTATAGCCTAGAAAAGAAACATTTTTTACTGTGTGGTATTACACAAGTGGTCTTAAATAGATTAATATTAAAAACATGAAGGGTTAACAGTGTGTTTGTATTGGGGAGTGCAGACTGCATAGCTCTACCTGCTGTCCCGCTGTATCCTCCCACATGGACTTTGTATCGGCTTCGAGGTTCAGACACAGAGAATTTTTCATACTGTGCGTATGCCGTCTCTCCTTTATCTTTTAGATCAACTCGCAGCTCGTACTGCCCCCCAGCTGTGATCTTGTGTAGGTTGGACAAACCTATAGAAAATAAGTTTTTCTTTGAAGTAAACATGTTTTTGCACTGAAAAAAATGTTATCTCCAATGTTCATAAAACCAAAAATTCATTAGGTCAGACGTTCATTGGCAGATTTAAACAGATTGAATTGATGCAGTATTCACTGGTGGGTTATCATGTCTTCAATAAGATGTTGTGTCCTGCAGATCATTACCAAGCCAGAATTCGTCGTTCATGTCTCCAAAACCACCTGTGTAGTTCTTCCAGTTGCGGAAAAATTCAACTTTTCCGCTTTTCCTCCGCAGGAAAACCTTACAGAAAAGAGAAGAAAAACCCACATGCTGAATTTTTTTTTGTCTGTTTAAAATAATAGCTAGAACTTCTAACATCAACATTCCAAGTCTATCCCCACATGAAGAAAGAAGACCTGGAGAGACTGTAAGACCTGTAAGACTGTGGAGGATAATCTGGCTGCAATCAGAAATTCAGGTTTGGATAATCAAAAAATGGCACAGAAATTCAATAAAAATGAAACTTTAATTCAATTCAGTTTTATTTCTATAGCCCAATATCACAGCCATAGCCATCTCATTGGACTCACACCAGTATATTGCAAGAACAAAAAGTCAAACATGTAAAAGTAAACAATAGCTGGTTGTTAAACAAACTAAACTGAACAAACATCTCTACCCTTACACCCTCCTTCTCTGTGAAACTCATAAAAAAAACCTGTCTCTTTTTGGGGGAAAAACTAAGAAACCTCAGGGTTGCCCACATGCAGGAGAGATCCTCAACCCCGGACGGACAGGTGATGCGCTAGAAATATTAAAGAACAGTGAGCTTAATTAATTCTACAACTACATGATTGAATAACAAGTATACGTTTAATAAACACATGTCTAGATAAACAGCTACAAGTTAAGATAACAGCTAAATATTTAAATAAACAACGACATGTTTGAATGGTGTTGTAGATGGGCTTCATTCAACTGGAGTTGTGGAACCGCTGGAGTTGCTGGAAGAGCCAGAAGCGAGGTCACAGCCAAAGACGGGAGCAGGAAGAGCCAAAGGCGAGGTCACAGTCAAAGACAAGAGCGGGAAGAGGCAAAGGCGAGGCCACAGTCAAAGACAAGAGCGGGAAGAGCCAAAGGCAAGGTCACAGTCAAAGACAAGAGCGGGAAGAGCCAAAGGCGAGGTCACAGCCAAAGACGGGAGCAGGAAGAGCCAAAGGCGAGGTCACAGTCAAAGACAAGAGCGGGAAGAGGCAAAGGCGAGGTCACAGTCAAAGACAGGAGCGGGAAGAGCAAAAGGCGAGGCCACAGTCAAAGACAAGAGCGGGAAGAGGCAAAGCCGAGGTCACAGTCAAAGACAAGAGCGGGAAGAGCCAAAGGTGAGGCCACAGTCAAAGACAAGAGCAGGAAGAGCCAAAGGCGAGGTCACAGTCAAAGACAAGAGCGGGAAGAGCCAAAGGCGAGGTCACAGTCAAAGACAGGAGTGGGAAGAGCCAAAGGCGAGGCCACAGTCAAAGACAAAAGCGGGAAGAGCCAAAGGCGAGGTCACAGTAAAAGACAGGAACACAGATGATCCACCTGGAATCAGGAATCTCTCCTGCTCCCCCGTAGGGGAGTGGGAAAGAGGGACAACATGTGAATCGCACTGCACCAAACAGAGGCATGATAAAAAAAAATAAATAAATCATTGACAGATGAAAAGTGATGTAATGAAGATTGCAGGTGGGGGGACTGGGGGTGGGAGTAGGCTACAGACCCTGGTTCAGTTAGGGGAGAGGGGAAAAGGAACTTTACCACTCAATGGGTTTTTGAGCCTTAACATCTTTAACATATTGTGTGACTGAACTAGAGATATTTTTGGTTACTTTAAACCAGGGGTCACCAACCTTTTTGAGACTGAGGGCTATTTCATCGGCACTGAGTAGTATGAAGGGCACCACAGGACCTGTTTACTAAAAACTTCCCAAATAACAAAACTGCATGGATAACTAATGTTATAGTAACTACTGTTTTTTTAAATATCACTTATTATAATACTATGTGAAGTGATTCAGTAATATCTAAAATCGTATAAATAATAAACAAATTATTATGCACTATATTACAAATTATTACTATATTTACAATTATTGTTATTGTTCAATTTTTCCACAATTGTCAGTGATTCACACGTCAATTCAAATCAGTAAAACATGTTTAGACATGAAACATGTATTTGTCTTTATTTGCTCAAACAATTGAAAGTCAAGGGAAACACCTGCTGAATTTGTAAAGCAAATGAATATTTTACAGTTCAAAATTTTCATTTATGTTTAGAACTGTGAAATGATCATAAATGAACTTTTTTTTTTATTTCCTTGGCCTAAAAACTTTCATTTATGATCATTTGCTAGTTTTTACTTGAACAAGTTCTATCTGAAAATTTGACATTTTTTGCAATTTTAAAATGAATGTTGCTGAATATAAATAACTCATTTGTCTATACCGTTTTGTCCCTTTCCGGGTCATGGGGCTGCTGAAGCCTAACCCAGCCACTCATTGGCAAAGGCAGGGGATACCCCTAGACTGGTCGCCAGTCTGTCACAGGGCCACAGTCACACACCCATGCACACCTAGAGACAATCCAGAGTAATATGATGTTTTTGATGATCTATGTTTTTGGAGGGTGTTTTTGTTCCCCAATGCATGAACATGCACACTCCACACAGAAAGGCCCCCCATTTGTGACGCTGTTTAAATTCATCCAGCTGGGACTTGAACCAGGAACCTTCCTGCTGTGGGGTAAGAGCCCTAACCACTGCACCACCGCGCAGCCAACAAAAACAATTCGCTGTTCATTGCCTGTCCAAAGACGGGTTCCCAAACTTGACACCCTCAGCTGCGTGTGTGAGCAGCTACCACAAAGTATTTTTAGCATGATCATCACATGGAGCAGCAGCTATATATCTCATTTACAATACATGGAAGACAAGGAGGATGATAAAAGACCAGATGTGCACTATATTAGCAAATGTAATTGCTCACCTGCCTTGACTCACATTCTGCATGCAGATGAAGCATCCTGTTCAGACAGCATCTCAGGCATCCGGAAAACTCACAAGACAGTCTCTGCTGGAGTCTGCTCCAGTCTACAAACACTCTCAGTCCAGCCTCCATGATAGTTTGGCAGCTGTCTGTGCAACAGCTTCTTTTTGGTGGTGGGGTGGAAGTGTGTGTGTATGGGGCTGTGCTGATGCATGTTTTTTCATGTGGATCTGGACTGTCATGACACCCTTACTGCAACATAAAAGTCTAACAAGGGTTCCTCCTCTGCAATTCTACTTGGTTGCAGCTTCCTCTTTAGCATGAAGGACTTCACTGAATACACACTGATAAAGATGAATGGTTCTGTGTGCTCTTCTTATGCAGAACTGGGCCCACCTAAAGCCATCCGCTTCTCTGAAGTGACCGACACGTCTGCCACGGTTCACTGGATGACTCTGGGAGTTCATGTGGACAGCTATTTGGTGACCTGTCTACCTGCCCACGGAGGTTAGTGTTTCATCAACATGGGATACTGATTATATTGGATCAGTTTCACCTACAAATAAATATGTACATTTATTAAGGCAAAAAGAAGTTATAATTTTGTAGTTTTTACATTTGCGTCTCAATCAGCAGAGCACCCCCACTGAAAGGCTGGTGCTGCCGTCTGGTGGTAACTTGCAGTCATGTCAGCTCTCAGTGAGATTGATGCTGCAGACAAGTCACAACTAGATCCGAGTCCCTAATTCGTCACAGTTCAGCTTTTTCGCAAATCAGCAAAAGTTCAACTGGTTAAACTTCCCCCTTTTTTGTATGTAGAGCCTGAGAATGGACTAAGAAAGTTGTGTAGCAATACATACGTTACATAGGCTTTCTATTGGAAACCCCTGCTTAAATGCTGATACGTTCTGCTTGTTGTAATTGTGGTTTTGTTTTCCCTGCCTGTTCTGTGCATGTCTGTGTTCCTCTTCTCCTCCCTCTCACCTGTGTCTCCTGCTGGAGGTGTTCACAGCTGCATCCTGTTTAGTTGATTGTGTGTTTGTCTATTTAAGTCTGTGTGTTTCATTTCCCTGTATTGGAGCGTTTTGTGTGCTTTAGGTGATCTTGTGTTCCTGTAAATTAAAACTAGCTCCAAACTCACCCCTGTGTGTCCAAGCCTCTGCTTCTGGGTTTTTGAACTCCACCCGTAACAAATGCGAGTCGACGTGGCTGGTGTGAATGCATTTTGACGGGCAAACTTCTCAAGTTTAATGCTATAAGATATATATACATTTTACCAAACAATTATGTCATTTATTTTCTTCATTTTTTTGTTTTGCATTTTGGTTCACCCTAAACTGAACAGAGACCCTTGGAGGGACCATGGTTTGGTTGTTTGGTCTGCACCAGAGTACAGATGAGTATTCTCAGAGGGTTATCTGAAGAAACAAACTCTCATGAGAACCAAACCCAGTTTAAATGGACCCTTAGACACACAGACTGTGTAAACATAAGAACTGTTAGCTTAAAGATTCTGTATTTGATTAACATCTGCCATTGAACTGAAACTTCAACAGAACCATCATGGGGGAGTCTTGTCTTTCAAAACAGGGACTGACTTACTATCCAGCCGCCTCCATCTGTGCTCATGTCACAGTAGACTTGCAGCGGCTGCTTCTCATCTCCCCCCACATAGATGGTGTGCAGGCTGGATGTGGCATCTCCATTTAGCAGAGCCTGTGAACAGTCTCTGGGGTGTTTGTAGAGTACTCCAGCTGCAAACACAGGGTCAGAGTGGGAGGGGGCAGAAGTCAGAAATGGCATGTCCCATTTCTCTGTCACACTTTAAAGACAGAACCTACTGGTGGTGAGGACAGTAGTTACAACCCTGCTTCTCTTAGGACCAGCTAGGGCCTGCAACCTGACAGAGTATTCTGTGGAGGCGCTGAGCTGGACCATGTTGTAGGATACAGCAGTGGGGCTAAGGACCACCTCCTGGACAGGGGGGATGCAAATGTCAGCACAGTTCTTCACCTAGCTGCATCATAGAAAACGGTACCTTGTACTGACCCGCACAGCGCCGTCCGCAGCTTCAAAGCTAAGGATGTACCCACTGATGTTGGCTCGAGGAGGTTTCCAGGTAAGCAAGGCATTTTCTGTCTGGATGTTACTGGCAGCCAGTTCCTGGGGCGGATCCACATCTAAAAGATCAAAAGTTCTTAATTATTGGAATTTGATAATAATAGTAATATTAGGTTAATTTCTTGAAGAGTTTGAGATTTTCTTTTCTGACAGCAGAACATAAGTTAGTTTGAACATATAAAACTGCAGTATGAAAAGTTTTAGCTGTTTGACTACAAAAATGCTGTAGGACGATAAACTGCAGGTGTTTTAGGACACCTCAGGAATAAAAGGTTCAGAGTTGAAGTCACTGATGTGGGAGGGCACCTGTTGTGAACTCTGTTGTCGTGGCTGCACTCTTGGCTAAATCCCTCACAGCGTAGACCTTCACAGTGTAGTGTGTCGCTGGTGTCAGAGAGCTCATTTCAAACTCCACCACGTTCCCAGACACACGCATCATTACAGGAGGCCCTATGATGAACAAACAAACAAAACAAGCCCTGGCAATTACAATTAAGTATGTGAATTTACAAAGCTTTGAAAGAAAAATTCTGAATTTCCATTTTTGTCTGGTGCGGGTTACGACTGAGTATTTGGGCCACGAAAAAACAAAGGTCACAACCTTCCAGATTAAGGGCGGACATTCTACCACAAGGCCACTGAACTGGTGCTCCTTCTGCACATGATAGTTACATGACGTGAGGTGATGAATGAACTTCTGAGTATGTGAATGAATAGGGCATAGATTAAGGTGGCGGTCTTGGAAATGTGTCTTTGAGCTCCTTCTTTTACATATAAAACTCTGCATCATCGACACCAAACTCCGGAAAGCTGATAATAATTGGATTTTGTGTCACCAAAAAGTTCAGAATTTCTTTGCTTTTGACTCCGATCCATAAACAAAGGTTCAAAAGATGCTCCACGTCTTTCATCACCGACCACGGCTCCTATGAACAGACAACTGGTTCTTTTCTCGTAAACACGAGTTTAAAAGTCCTAATTTAAAAAAAAAATTGTTTGTAAACTGGCCCTGATACTCTGTCATTGCAGGGGTTAAAATGTGTAAATGCTTTTCTTTCTCTTAAAAACAGGATTGTATATTTTCCTCTTCTAAATCTTTGCTTGTATACTTTGTGTTTTTCCTTCATGGAACTTTTGTGCTCGTATACAAAGCTATAAATTGACATCCTCAGATCATCTTGTTGCAAAGCAAGAATCCTTTAAAGGGAAAAAAATGAAAAAACTATACATGAGCTAGAACACAGATTTGTGCTGAGCCATTGCAAAATGCCAAACCATCTGCAGTTTTCGTTAACTGGAACTTACAGAATAAAGTTCAGGGCCAGGTCAGATTAACCTGGAAACTGGGCCGGTTCCCAGGTGTAAAATAGATGTGAGCCCCCTGGACCCTAAAAACAATTTTCAGAATGGTTCTGATCCATTCCGCTGTGTAGTTATGGAACATTGTATTGTTGGAGAATATGTTGCTGTTAACCCAATTAATTCATACAATCTTGTGGACTCATTGTGTGATCCCGCCACACAATTTGGCACTGTCTATCACAGTCAACAAACTATAAAGTGTATTTTACTGCTCTGCAAAAGTAAATAGTCAACAGTTCCAGGTGTTACTGCTGCCCACTGCAACAAAACCAGTGGACAAGGTGCATCAATGCTGCATTGGCTAAACATGCCAGGCTCCTGAAGCGGAAAAAGCAGATCCAGAGCACATGGATGCTGAATTCAAGGATCTACGTAAAACCACTTGGTCCACCAGACCTGACCAAGGCAATGGTAATCACCAACATGAATCACTTTGAGAAGAGTGTGGTCACAGACGTCTGAGCCTTTATTTGATTCAAAATAACAATCAAAAATGATTTCAAGAAAATAACTCCTGAAATGTTTTGTTAATCATCTCCCATTAGATAATTTTCTGAATAAATAACGCTGAGAGAAACTCCTTCCATCACTGGTTTCAGCAACATACAAGTTACCCCACTATATCGGCACAAAGCCTTTTTTCTCTGCAGCTCAGCTGGTTCACATTCATCGTATCAGGAGGAATGTCACAGTGCATAGTAACTTTTGACAGAGGCATCTCCAGTGTTAAAAGTTTAAAGCTTAAAAGGAAATCAAATTAGATCTCCAGTTAAATTAGTCTTTTTTGACCAAAGTGTGGCGGTAATGAGTTTCCAAGCAATTTATTAGACAAACCTCTGCTATCAGCTTGTTTTCCATCTTAATTCCATGTTTCACTTGAAGCTGTCCCCGGGGGCTAGTTTTGCTACTTTTTCATCCATAAAGTTTTAAAGACACACTAGCAGCAGCAAACACTGCCCCCCAGCTAGTTTAGACAGGTGGTAGTGTCAGGTAAGGAGGGGTGCTGCATCAGGCAACGATATTGATTACGTTAACATTTTGAGTTTTTTATTTTTATTTTATTTTATTTTACATTTTTACATGAAATGAGTGATATGTCAAACTGTTTAAAGACAAAACATTAAAACAACAAAAATAAACTACTAATTGATATTTGGCTTCCCCTCCAGCTGATGGCGCCCCAGGCGGTCGCCTTGGTTGCCTATGCCAAGGGCAAATCCTGGACAATGTTAATGGAATGTCCCATATTCTGTAAATAGTCCTTGATGTCTCCAAAGTTGGTCTACATGCTTCTGCTGTTAAAGTGAATTATTGACAGTCTTATTTCTGGATTTAAAGTTTTTAAAGTAATCTGTGCTGTTATATTTGCAGACCACATTAACTGTAGAAAAGGATTTATCAGGGTCATCTTGTGTCATCTGGCAGGTTTATATTATATCACTGAATATGTTTTGGTCAGGTTGCTCAGAGTTCAGATCACTTTAAAAGTCATGGTTACAGTTGACTGTTGAAGAAAATGTGCTGCTATTAGAAGCCATTGATAAGCCAAGGAGTTCAAATCATAAAAAAGCCATACTGGAATTTGCCAAACTACATGTTGACAAGCCACAAAGCTATTGGGAGTATGTCTCATGAGACAAAATGGAAAAAGACACACCAGCTCTATGATCACAGACCGAAAAATGAAGCATACCCAGAAAAGAACACTGTTCCTACCGTGAAACACAGCTGAGACTCTGTTTTTGTTCTGGGCTGCTTTGCTGCATTTGCCACAGAGTGTCTTAAATCTGTGCAGAGTACAATGAAATCCCAAGACAACCAAGGGATTTCAGAGAGAAATGTGTTGGCTTGTGCAAGAAAGCTTGGTGTCAGTCGCTGGTCATGGGTCTTGCAACTGAACAATGATGCAAAACACATGCAAAAGACATCCAAGAATGGTTAAGATGAAAACATCAGACTGTTCTGAAGTGGCCTTTTAAGAGTTTTTCAGCATCTCTTATCAGCCCTGACCTATTGTGCATCTTTGGAAGGAGCTGAAACAGGCTGTCTGGAAAAGGAACACTTTGAACCTGAGACAATTGGAGCAGTTTGTTCATGATGATTGGGCCAAAATACTTTTTGACAGGTGCATAGTTTCATTGACAGCTACAGAAATTGTTAAATTGCAGTTGGTGTACCATTATTTTTGTCCAGGCCTGTTTTTTAAGAGTTTAAAAGCCTTGTGAAAAAGCAATGTCTGTCTGTCTATGGTATAGGTGCACCTCACCCATAAATTCATAAACACATTTCACTAATGTTAAAGGGTAACACAACAATTGGAGGCTGGTTCTACTCTCAGGCCAGATTAAAAAATGAAAAAAGGGAGCGGGACTAGGAAAGGCAGGCTGAATGGGGGAGGTGTGGTTTCGATCTATGATTGACAGTAACAGTGAGATTAGCTTGAGGAAATGTTTACTGGGTCTTCAGTAGTGAAGGGTGATACAGATTTAAGTGATGTTTCACCCTATGGTTTCACCACAGAACTTTCTGTGGAGGTTGAAGATTTTTCTCCTCCACCTTCTCCTCAGGCAGGCGCTCATTGTCCAGAATGTCATAACGCTGCCTTAGCAATGCCCGACTGTGGGGCTGCAATACGAGAGTCCCAAAACAAATCAACGATGTCAGCGTTGTATAGACGTCGTATATTACTGCAGTGGAAATCAAAAGACCCACCCAGGTTGTCCCTGTGGATGACTGACCTTGTGCAGCCACTAAAGCTGGAGAAAATAAATGTTCAACCAGGGATAAAGGAAAATTTGTTCTGAACCTGGGGGCCCATTTTGAACTACTTTGATAAATTAAGGGTCCTGTCTGAACCCTTCTCACACTCCACAACCATATCCCCATAGTATTTGTTGGAGAATAATTCAGTTCTTTTCACTTTTTTCTCTCTTTCTATAATTGTAGGGGTATCTCATTACGTGTGTATTTTGATATTTCATGTTGTTTATGTGTGTGTGCCTGAACTTCTGGGAGAGGTTTTACCTGGTGGGTGGGTTATTTATTTATTTATTTTTCATTTTACGTTTGGAAGAGGGGTGGGTGGGAGAAAAAGTAAAACTGTATACTCGACTATTGTGCATTTTAAAGATGTAACAATTTTTGTCTGTCAGTGTTCTGCATAAAAATAATTGTAAACAATTTTTTTCATGTACATAGTTAATTGGTTTTCCCACAGAAAATTATCTATACGAATACCTGATAGGTGAGCAGTCTCAATAAGAGTGGCATCGATAAAAATCTTTGCGATACCCATTGTCGTCTCCGCTGAAGGACTCTACAATGCACTAAGAACGCACAAATTTGAGCTTTTTCTTACCAGGGTCTGCACTGTAGGAAATGACGTAACCATCTACAGTGGCAATGGCAGGTTGCCAGAGCAGCAGAGCCTCAGAGTCGGTGATGTTCACTGCAGTCAGTCCACGAGGCTTATCTAGAGCTGTGAAAACATACAGTACACATAAGAACACAAACACCAACGAAGAAAAATAGCTGCTGCTCCTTATATTAAAACTTTTGGCTATAAACCACTCAGCTTCAAGAGCATCCAAGCTGGTAGTTATAAAGGTTTCCATTTCTTCAAAGACCCCTTTATGAATAGCTTTCAACATGATCCGAGTACATTGGTGGTACCCTACTCTGTAACCAGAGCTTTGGTTGGGAGCTTGTAGGAAAGAGCCTGCTGGGGTTTAACCCAAAGGGATGATGCGGGATGACACCCCTGTGGGCCTACCACCTGCATAAAAGTTGAAAAAGGGCCAGTGCAAAGTAGTTTGGATGGCAGTCAAAGGCAGGTGTCTCAGTGGCCTTTTGTGTTTCACCTGTATCGGTTTATCATCATTGTTAACCCTTATTATGGGATGTTTTCCTATTTTGGAGAATGTCCACAAATTAAGTAAGCAGATTCAGTATTAATTTCCAGTTGCCCATATACATAGCTAATCAGTTCTTACTTTAGAACTCCTGGTTGAAGACAGGCTGCCTTTGTTTTTCTTCATATTTCATGTTCTGTATTTAGTTTAGTTTACTTCCAATTTTGTGAGTTTTTTAAATAGATTACTGTTGCAGTACTCTCTGAATTCGTTGTATTTGTTTGAGTATGTGTCCTTAGTCCACATGTTCTTTTACTTTTTATTTACTGTTTAAGTCTTTTCTTTCAGCAACATCTGTGACTATTTCCTTTTTTTTTTGTTTCATAGATGTTGTATTCCGGTCTTGATATGTGGGTTCTTGGGTTCTCTCTCTGAGACAAACTGATACGTTTTCTGCTCTTAAGATGGCTTTGGGAGAACCTCACTGATGTCACCGTTGTAAAGACAACAACATGATTAGCATGTGCTCACCTGTGGTGACACTTTCAGATCCAGGTTTGCTTTCTCTTTCACCCTTGACAGCAACAATTGTAACCTCATAGGTGACCCCAGGAGTTAGGTTGGCCAGCACTGTGTGAGAGTCGGAGCCGTCCACTGTCAAAGTCCTACCATTTCCTGCAGAGAACAAAAAGGCAAATTTATGACTGAGGAGGTCATGCACGTAGAAGTATCTGTTTAGTTTTACATTGTAGGCCTTGCTCACTTAAGATTAGGAGGTCTCTGTTCACTTAAGGAAAAACCAAAGTGGAAAAGTGAACTAAAGAGATTATATAAGAACCATGTATTACAAGTCATTAAAAAACAGCACATTGTAAAACTAAATAACAGAGTATCTGGAAAAAGTTGAAAAAATGTCTAAGATGGTAAACATGATGTAATAAGGATTCGCAGGCACTGTTTGTCAGTGATTATCAGGGGAATGGCAGGATTTGCTGGTTTTCTTCTTTCTGGTTCATTTCCTATTTTGGCCAGACATTAGCTTTAAGTAAGTGATGTTTGAACCTTCTTTTCCTTGAGTCTTTGCTTCACTTCTGAGACAAACTGAACATGTTGTCAAGTCCTCAGACATGCAGACTGTTTTTAAACATTAGTGAAAGAATGTTTCGCTCTCAGGATCTCAGTGAATTCCAGTGTGGAACTGTAGGATCCCACCTGTGCAACAAATCCAGTGGTGAAATTTCCTCAGTATTCCACAGTCAACTGTCAGCTCTATCAGACCTAAATGGAAGAGTTTGGGAACAACAACTCAGCCACCAAGTCAAAGACCATGTAAACTGATGGAGAGTGGTCAGTGGATGCTGAAGCTCATAGAGCAAAGAGGTCACAGACTTTCTCCAAACGTCATGTGACCTTCAGATTAACCCAAGTCCAGCACACATGGAGCTTCAAGGGATGGGTTTCCATGACCGAGCAGCTGCATCCAGAACACAAATAACCAAGTGCAAAGTGTGGGATGCAGTAGTGTAAAAACACGCCGCCACTGGACTCTAGAGCAGTGGAGACGCCTTCTCTGGAGTCATGAATCATACTTTTCCATCTGGAAATCTGATGGACCAGTCTGGGTTTGGAGGTTGCAGGAGAACGCTACATTTCAGACTGCATTGGTCAGTGTGAAGTTTGGTGGAGGAGGAATGATGGTGTGGGCTTGTTGTTCAGGACTTGGGCTTGGCCCCTTAGTTCCAGTGAAAGAAACTCTGAATGCTTTAGGATACTAAAACATTTTGGACAATTCCATGCTCCCAACCTTGAGAAAACAGTTTGGAGTGGCCCCTTCCTCTTCCAACATGACTGTTCACCAGAGCACAAAGCAAAGGTCCATAAAGACATGGAGGACTGGTGTGGGGGAACTGGACTGGCCTGCACAGAGTCCTGACCTGAACCCCATAGAACACCTTTGGAATGAATTAGAGTGAAGACTGAGAGCCAGGCCTTCTCCACCAACATCAGTGTATGACCTCATCAATGCACTTTAGGAAGAAAGGTCAAACATTCCTAGAAACAGTCCTCAACCTTATGGACAGAGAGTTGAAGCTGTAAAGCTGCAAAAGGTGGACTCACATCAGTCTGAATTGTACGGGTAAGAAATTGGATGGTTCTTGTAATCATATCCAACTCTAAGGTAAATTTAATGTTGACAAACATTTTCACTAAAAAAAGGAATGTATGACTGGTCACCCCGTCACTTTTATTTTTTATTTTTTTTCATCCAGTGCCATTATAATTCTGACAGTAAATGAGAAAGGATAAATTCTAACATGTATTAAAGAATTGATTAATTTTCTCCTAATCTCACTGAGAGCTGACATGCCTACAAGTTACCACCAGACGGCAGCACCAGCCTTTCAGTGGGGGTGCTCTGCTGTTTGAGACGCAAATGTAAAAACTACAAAATTATAACTTCTTTGTGCCTTAATAAATGTACATATTTATTTGTAGGTGAAACTGAGCCAATATAATCAGTATCCCATGTTGATGAAACACTAACCTCCGTGGGCAGGTAGACAGGTCACCAAATAGCTGTCCACATGAACTCCCAGAGTCATCCAGTGAACCGTGGCAGACGTGTCGGTCACTTCAGAGAAGCGGATGGCTTTAGGTGGGCCCAGTTCTGCATAAGAAGAGCACACAGAACCATTCATCTTTATCAGTGTGTATTCAGTGAAGTCCTTCATGCTAAAGAGGAAGCTGCAACCAAGTAGAATTGCAGAGGAGGAACCCTTGTTAGACTTTTATGTTGCAGTAAGGGTGTCATGACAGTCCAGATCCACATGAAAAAACATGCATCAGCACAGCCCCATACACACACACTTCCACCCCACCACCAAAAAGAAGCTGATGCACAGACAGCTGCCAAACTATCATGGAGGCTGGACTGAGAGTGTTTGTAGACTGGAGCAGACTCCAGCAGAGACTGTCTTGTGAGTTTTCCGGATGCCTGAGATGCTGTCTGAACAGGATGCTTCATCTGCATTTGGATCATTATGGGATGCTGCACTCCTTTCTAAAAGCAGTGTAAAACCATCATGCGTCCCATAAGTGCAGCTGCTTCATCTCAGAAGGAAGAGCACTTTGACAGGTTGCTGACATCGGTAAACCCACATGAGTTCAGCAGCAGGAAAAGAGCGTGCTGGTCCAAGCCTGTACTTTATGGACAGCACAACAACACAGCGTTGGTGCACTAACCAGGAGTCATTATCTACTGTTAATGATAGAGGATCAAACAAAACAAACACACATCAGGACACCAAGGCTTTTATTAAAGCCAGAAACTGACACCAACATCTATAGCCAGAATAAACATCAGGACACGAAGGAAGCAGCTTTGCTTAGAGATCCATCACTTCTCATTTCTGTCCTTCCTCTATGTACCTGTTCTTACCCTCTCCATCACTGACTGGGACCGCCTTCCCAAAACAAGCCCAAACATTTCAACTTTGTACTCTGTGTCTTCAGTGAGGTCCACCAGTGCTGCGCTTCGGTCCTCCCCCCCCAGCACCAGCTCCTTTGGCAGGCCTGGGCCCTCTGCTGGGCTAACCATTATGACAAAGGTGTCAAAGGCCTCCTCTTCAGCCGTCCAGGCCAGAGTAAAGGTTTCGGGGGTGATATGGTGGACTATTAGCTCCTGCACCTTCGGTTCAGTCTCTGAGTGACAACAGGAGAGAGCCAGGTTTTTCTCAGTGATTTGACATTAGAAGAAAAAAAATGCAATATATATATATAGCTTTAGCACAGATTAGAAAGAATAAAAGATGAGATGCTTGATGAAAGAACTTGGGACAGTTAGGTGGACAGATGGATGCAGCAGCACTTTCTTAAAAAAAAAAAAACAATAGTTTGAAAGTGAGCATCTGGATTTAGGGTTTTTGTTTGTTGCTTTCTTGCTATGGAACCATCCTAGAGGAATTATAGTCTTTCCTAATAGATGAGAGACAGATTGTAAAAAAGAATACAAGGAGTCAGATTATCTGATAGCTGAATAATTTATAATAGTGCAGAAAAATGTTTTTCCCATTAAAGTTCTCCAGAGATCATCTGGATGATCCAGAGTAGGATTGGGAGAAGGTCATGTGGTCAGAAGAAGCCAAAGTGGAACTTGAAGATGAAAAATCTCAATGATCCCAAATACATCACTCTGGCAACCAAGGAGTGTTTACATAAAAATCATTTCAAAGTTCTGCAGTGTTCCAACCAGAATCTTGACCTCAATCCAGTAGAGAATCTGAAAAACCTGTTTTTTCCAGCAACAACCTTGAAACATCACAGCCTTGGAGAAGATCTGCAGGAAGAATGGATGGACCAAACTGCTGAAGACCTACAGAAAACCTTTGGCCTTTGTCATTGAAACCAGATACATGACCTTTGACCTCTGTCATTGTAGGCAGAGTTACATTGCAAAGTATTGAGGTAAACTTTAGTTTTTGACCAAATCTGTATTTTCTGCTCCGTTATACGAATACATTCTTTAAAAACCAGATGGTCACCTGAGCATTCTGTCTTACAGTTAAAGTAATGATGATTACAGAAAAAACTCAGATTTTAAGGTTGGACATCCTGCATAATCGGCTTGTGTGGAAATAGGACCCTTCAGTTTCAGGATCTTCTGTTTTAAGACTTTTGTGATTTTGGATCTGTATAGTTTTCAAATGTTCTAGTTCCTGCAGAATAAAATGAGATTGGGCCTTGGAAAGGTTTGGAAAAGACCAGTTCCATGGCCCTTTGAAACTACACTAAATGAGAAGCTCTTGGGGTTCTTGAATTAGCAAGAATACCCCCTATTATTTGTGGGGGAGGGCTATGAGGCAATGGTTTTGAGAAGAAACTGGAAATGAGAAACAGGGCAGACAAATCCCAAGGAGCTGTCACTCTTCATTAGCTGCGAGTGGCATTAACCGGTCAGTTGAGGGGGGCACAACTATCAGCTAACATGTGATAGCTTGCTGCTGATTTGGCTGCCTCTCCTCCCACAACAGTACCACTGCAACCCCTCCTTTTAAGACTTGAAGGAACACTGCTCACAAAAAGGATCCTGTTTTTTCAGGGAGGGCCCAGAGACAGCTAACCTGCTGAAAGGGGTTGTCCTCCCCTCTCAGTCTGGCCTGATCACTGCTGAGCTTGTTGAGGCTCTGTCCACGTCTCATTCCATCCATCATGTTTTCATGTGAAACTCCCTCCCTGCTGCTCTAAGTTTCATTACTTCCTGTCGTCAAATGACGTCAGTTTCAGCTCAAACCTCACCCACACTGCCTGCCCTCCCCACCACCACAAGCATGCATAATGAGATCAAATTAGTCAGCAGTTGCATTCACAAGTCTGGATGTTTAATGGATTAAGTGAAACTAATGAAAAATGTTAGGAAGGTTTCACCACACCATTAGCATGCAGACAATGGGGCGCACTGAGCACCACATTCTGGTTGGCCCAAGCAGCCTTTGACACTGTCTCACTAGGGCTTGGGGGCCACAGCAGCATGAGAATGAGGAACGGTCCAAGTCTGCAGGACCTTGGGTTGCATACAGAACAGAGGCCTCACACAGAGTGACAAAAGAACCTCAGGCCTTTTCTTATTTCCCCAATCTCCTCCCCTTCTTCCACTTGGCTGATGGTGGTCAGGAAAAGTCACGATGTTCAGATAAATGCTGACATGTAGATGAAGTGTTGATAAACTTTTAACAGTCCTCTGGGCTTCAGAAGTAGCTAAAAGTCTAGATTTTTGAACCTCTACGTCTGTTTAACCAGGTCCGGTCTGCATCTGACAGCCCTTCAATTGAAATTTGTGTTTAGTCCAGCTGGGGAGGGGGCACTTGTCCCATTTCTTGTCATCACTACTCTCTAATGTTTATACTGAATGTCTTTGTGAAGACGGATCAGGCAGAAACTAAGACAATTTGAATGGGGTTATTTTGAGCTCCAAATGGGCATTTAAGCTCCTCCCCCTTCCCCGAACTTTGATAAATAAATACGTTTGACATGTTTAGCTGTTTCTTCCCCATTTTAAAAAAAAAATAATTCCAGTTTTTTTTCCTACCATACAACTACTTGTGGAGTACAAATTCTTAACCTGTAGCTCAGGGGTCTCCGACCGTGTTCCTCAAGGTCTACCGTCCTGCTTGCTTTGCAGCTAACCCTGCTTCAGTAATTGCTGCTCACCTGAATCAGGTGTGTTCAGTCGATCAGAAATGGGGCTGATTCAATCCAGATAATCAGCATCTACTAGAGCAAGCTTAGCTGCAAAACGAGCAGGGCGGCAGCCCGTGAGGAACCGAGTCAGTGCCGTGCTCTAGCTCGAGTCCTTTGACCCTCACCTGACAGTAATCACCAGCCACAGTAGTGTCAGCCACATTTTAAGCTAACCTAAATTCTGATACACAGAGACTGCCTGTCCCCACATTACTCCAAACTCTTTTGGGTCTAATATTTCTGTCACTTGTTTTTTTAATTTCTCACCACGACTAATGTGTGCAACTGACTGAAGGGAGGAGTTGATCAAATTTAGCACAGTGTTGCAGTTCTGTACAGAAAAGAACTGGAGCTTTGTGTTGGGAGATGATTGTTTCCATGAATTCAATTTGGCGTGTTAAAAACTAAAATTTTACACCTAAAAAGACAAAACCTGGTTTCTCTAACGTCTTTTATGTTTATTCCTTTATTTCTTTATCATGACCAGGGGGTTACAAAACTTTCTTCTGAAATCTCCAGGAATATGTCTCCAGGGAGGTGTCCCATCCACAACTCTCTGACTGTGCAGGAGGGGATGTTTTGTTTGCTTCATCAAACCAAGACCTTCAGTAAGCACTGAGGCAGTTTGAATGTAAAAAACTGTGATGAGAACAAGCTCCTTCAAGCTCAGGCTTCTCAAGCTTAAAAAGTAATTTACTTTCTCCAGGTAGGGCGCCTTCTCTATAAGTGGAGGAGGTCAAAGCATCTTTGGATTTTATTCAGCAGTGAGCGAAGTATGACATTGACAGTCAGATAGATGTGGTAGGCCACAAGAGGCAAGCTGCTATATCTGCCCCTTGAAGTACTATTCTACTCCAATCCATATAAAAAAAACTGCCACTCATGAAGTGCTTCATTCCACCACTAACTCCTTATTCACTCTCTTCATTCCAGATGACATAGAAACTACCTTCCTCCCAATGTCTTTGATCACTTTAGCTGGAGCTCTGCAGGTAAGAGAACCTCATGATCTCCAAAAGCCTATGTCAGCCCCTCCCTAAAAGCCACACAGGAGCCATTCTGCAAGTTCCACCAAATCTTCCTCTGCTCTACTCTACAGAGTCATAATCACACATCTCTCCCCCACTGTTTGGCTACAATCTTCCCAGTCATCCCTTTGCAGTCGCTGATCTCTTCGATGTCAACTTGTGTCAGCCTATGGATAAGACAAGACAGACATATAAGATAAAGATAGCCCTTTATAATTCTATGTACTGGGGCAAGAAACTTTTACATGTTTTGTCTTTTATTATTTTCTCAAAAATAAAGATTTAGAAGCATCTGCAAACTAATTTCCAGCTGTCAGTTGTAGTTATGAATAATTCATGTGAAAAGAGTAAAAGCAAACACAGGAACGGATGGCACACCCCAGAAACTGACGACATTTTTCTGGACAGAAAAGACAGCTTATTTGTGTTGTTTATGCACGGCGGAGGAAGGGCTTCAGTTTGTGTATGCTAAAAGTTGTGGGAAGAAATCAGGTTCCTGTGGAAGAGTGTCCGCCCTGAGACTGGAAGGTCGTGAGTTCCAATCCAGGTTAAGTCATACCAAAGACTCTATAGGTGTATTCACACCGAATGCAATTTGCACGGCAGAGACAGACAAATTCAATGGTAAAGTCAATTATTAAAACACAAATGGAAGTTCTGCAGCATGAATTGAGCGGCTGGCCAGAGTTAAAAAAAAATCTGAACTCTAGGGAGGTGGCTGCATCTCCTCAACCAATCAGGGACTCAACTTTTGGCACGTGACGTTTTCAGTGACAGCGGGGAGAATACATCCAATATGGTGGATGGATTCATAGTTCTCCTGAACTTCCATTCATCTTCTTCACCCACTGGATCCCTTTTTGAGCAACGGGGTTTCCAGATCCCGTCCCGGTTACTGTTGGGTGAAGGCGGGTTCACTCTGGAGAGTCTGTCACAGGACCTGTGGATCTGTAGTGAACACGCTCACTATGCCGGCTGCCGATCGAGGAGCTGGCGGCCAGACAGAGGGCCGCTGCTGGATTGGAAAGCAGTCTGCACAGACCTCCTGAACTTTAGGATGTTTTCTTATTTTCATTGAGACAATAATAAAAAAAAAAAGTCCCCTCATTTTATTCTTGTTTTTATTTTTGTCCTCTCATGTTATTGCCCGACAGTAAGCATTTGAACTCTATCAGAGAGATGGAAACATCTCAGAAGCGATCATCACAGCAGCAGGAGAGAAACTCACTGGAGCTAAAGGGAAACTAAATGTTCCTTTGAACCCAAACATGGAAAAGTGATCACTGATTTTTTAGTAGAGCTCTACATAATAAATAAACCTGATCTCTAAACATCATCTGTGTCTTCCATGCATTGTAAATTAGAAAACAAACACAGCTCTGTTTTACAAGCATTAGCTGCTAGCTCCGTGTACGGAGCGGCAGTGGTGCAGTGTAAAGGGCAGTCAGCCTCTGATCGAAAGATTGCAGGTTCAATTCCCACCTTGTATCAAAGTGCCCTAGGGCAAGACACTGAACCCCACATTGCCTCTGATGGGAGGTTGGCGCCAGTGTTCAGCAGCAGAGCTGCCATTAGTGTGCGAATGGGTAAATGGGACTGTGACTGTAAAGCGCTTTGGGCCTTCAATGAAAGTAGAAAAGAGCTATATAAGTATACGCCATTTACCATTTTACCATGTAGCAATCAGGCTATAAACATTAGCTGCTAGCTGCTGCCACACCCGGTCGAGGCAGCGAGCTCAGAGAAGACATTTTTGGCCATTTTTGCAAATTTACCTTGTGGTGAAAGAGGCGCGGGACACGGGAATTTGCTGCGCGACTTGCGTTCCGTGTGAGTGCACCTTTAGGATGGGACTCAATGTCTCCCTGCATGACACTCAGGAGTGGGGGGTTAAACATAAATGGTTCCAGAGCGCACCTGTGACTGCAGCTCACCGCTCCCCCATGGGATGGGTCAAATTAGGGGGAAAAAAAAGCCACCTACCTAGGTGCATGACAGCTAATGGGACTTTGACTTTATCTGTTATATGACCAATGTTAAACACTTTTGATGAAATATTCCTGAAACATACCACTGCTGTGGAGTCTCAGGTTTTGAAGAAGAGAAGCAGCAGAAAAGAATGAGACCAATTCTGCAGTGTTAATACCTGTAATAGTGTCTGCGAAAGTAGGCTCTAGAAGCCCACCCCTGTACACCCCATACAGAGTCACTCTGTACCAGGTGCTGGGGAAGAGGCCCGAGATGGTGAGGCTCCGAGCGTCGGCGGGTATGCTGTGGTTTTGCCGCCCAGTGCCGGTTTCTGCGTCAATCACCTCAACCACAAAGGCATCAAGGGGCCCATCCTCTACAGACCAAGACAGGATGAAGCTTTCCCACGAGACGTCACTGATTGTGACATTGGTCACTTCTGGCATCTGCTCTTCTGGTTGATCGTAGATAGCCACACCACAAACAGTGAAGAAAATGGTGACATTTTATTGGAGGACTTTTTCATTGTTGCCTTGAAACAAATGGAATAAAATTCAGGAGACCAAACGCCAATGATCAAATTCTCCTCCATGTTGGTATGTACGTTAGCCACTGATAATATCATCAGCACGTCACTGCCAAATATGAGAAGAATTTTCTGGTTCATAAACTCAAAGAAAAGAATGTTTGCAGAGTTGTAAAGTACTTGAGAAATTGACTTTGTTACTTTACTTCAAGATGTTTTTTGGCCACTTTGTACTTGTACTGAGGATCAAAAATATAGTAACTTTTACTCCCTCCTCAACTACACTTTTTGATTGAATATTTGTGCTTTTTACTCCAGTACATTTGAATGCAGACTTACATTTACTGAAGTAAATTACTCTAGTAAACATAATGAGAAAATATGAGTTGCGAGTGGTGTAAGTGAAATGGTTCTGGCTCTTTGTAGAACGCTGCTGACTCGCATACCTGACGCTTAAAGACTTTTTAAAGTCTTTTGATGGGTTTATGATGCATCATCCTCGATGTGATGAAAATTACTGCAGTTTATTGGTTATAGATAACACAGATGTAAAATATGATGTCCTATCTATAAGTTAAAAAATAAGCCTATTGAGTTGCTTTTCTGGTACCATCTTAGGTGAAATACGACAATGCTGAGTTTAGACAATGATCCAGTTTTATGTTAGATTTTGGTTCAACTGCCACATATGTGGGTCTCCTTTTCAGACCTTTTAAGAAAGTCTCAATCCAGAAACTAGCAGAAGATGCAGATAAGTATTAGACCTTCTGGTCTGAATCCTTTCCTAAGAAAAAGTCCTTTTTGACATAAGGAGCTACATACATCTGCAAGATTTCATCATCAGCTCTTTGTGTGTGTGTGTGTGTGTGTGCGTGTGTGTGTGTGTGTGTGTGTGTGTGCGTGTGTGTGCGCGTGCGTGCGCGTGCGTGCGTGTGTGTGCGTGTGTGTGTGTGTGTGTAGGGGTGTCAGAGGGCAACAACAAAAAATGGTTCATTGCTTTGATTTGATTATATTCTAGGAGCGAAACATGCGGCTCCGACAGCTGATTTTCTCAAATTGCTGTTTTGCCATCAAACCAATCCCTGCATCCAGCAAACACACATCTGTGTATCTCAACAGGCGTTTGTCAAAGATGGTACTGAAACTAAAATCATTGCAAATGCTCGTCTTTCAGCTGACCTGTAGGTGCTGAGACAGTAACAGGTGCGCTGGTTTTGTGGCCCCTCTCTGCGCTGATGCTGGTGGTGTAAAGCATGCCGGGGGTCAAACCCTTCAAGGTGTATGATTCAGAGCCAGCCGGAAGGACTTCCTCAGTCCTGTGACCCTCTGCTGACACATAGACCAGTCTGTAGGAGTCCAGCTTGGCCAGGGGTTGCTTCCACAGCAGCATCATGGAGGTCTCAGTCACCTGGGCCACAGTCACGTCTTTTGGAGCATCCAGAGCTGGAGAGGTAGTCAGAGTTAGACGGGTCAGTGCTAAACACAAAGACTCACCACTTTGTTTTGATGGGTTTCTGTTACCCGCTCTTCTTTTAGGTAGTCGGGCTACAAAATTAAATTCTGGTACCGGAGTCACCTCCTTTCTGTATCTGCCAGCCCAGATCTTGATCCAAGTTCCTCAGACCTGTCTTACAAGGTCACCTAAACCTGATGGACTTGGGGTCTCTGCTCTTTTTCTCTATCCTATCCTGAACCTATCTCCTTTTTAAAACAATGGTCTCTTATGTTTTCTCATGTACACCCCCCCATATGTCTAATATTTCAGCTGAATTTCTGAATAGAGGAGAAGGCTTGGTTGGTGGGGGGCATCGTAGTAATAGTTGTTCAGCATAGTTGTTCACATGTTTTCCAGCCTTGACTTCTTCAAGTTTTAAGCAGTTTGGTTCTGGGGTTTGCAGACCTTACATCTTGGGCGATGGTTAAAGCAGAAACATCTGAAAGTACCTCTGAATGAGGCTGATTGAAGGACAGCATCTCACCTGTCACTGCATTGGTGGTTGTGGGTAAACTCTCCCGCTCCCCCCTTACTGCTGTCACGCCCATGCCATACTCTGTTCCTGGTCTCAGGCCTGCAAACATTGACAAGAGAAGCTGGGTAAATTAAAAAATGAATGGATGAGGGCTCAGTGTCGAGTGGTCTAAAACCTTTGCTAACAATGTTCCATAAAAACACTGCTGTACCGGTGCAGCCTGATTTTGCTTGCCTTTGAAGCAGCAGTCTGTATTTGCAATGATGGATCTATAGAGTCATTGAAGGATCCAAAGAGAGCTTCTACTGCTTGAATTTGCAACTAATGCTAAAAGGTGATGATTAGTAAAACCACGACAGTGAAAAACAAAAACAGGCAATAGGACGGTGAGGGGGTGTAAGTAATTTGGGCCTTCCAAGGACTAAGAATGAAGCAAGACCATAGACCGTAAAAACAATGGACAGCCCAACCCCTCCCCTCTTGTGTCCCAAACAGAAAGTACCTGCTGGTTCCAAGTCAAAATCCCCAAACTTCTATTGAGAAATAGACAATTATTACTCTCATTTTATTTGTTAGAATAACCATTACTGCTCTGATACCTTCTTAAAATCTTTCTAATCCTACATTTTTAAACATATTTTTCTGTATCGCAACTTATTCAAGTTATAAACTGACCAATCAGAAGCCTCAATAAAAGCATGTGGTTCCCGCTAACCCCACCTCAAAGGTTTGATTGATAGATTATCCTGAGCCGCTTTCAGTGGAAGCGGTGTGAACTTCCAACAAACTCACTCCTGACTGGTGACTGTAGTTCCTCTAAAAACTTGACTTAGACCGACTCGGACCAATCACTGTCGACTGGATTTAAAATGACGCCACACATTTCAGGAAGCAATGGAGATGGATTTGGCTTAATTTCACAAGAACCAGAGGTGAAGCATTTTCTATAGGTGATGTCTCTCCTCACTTTGTCCATTGTTTCTATGTCAATGGGCGAGACTGAGCTTCTATTTGGAAGTTTCTTTATCTGACGTTTACACTAACAAGCTGTGGCCAAATAGCTAACCAGCCAAGTAAAAAAATACTAAGCAAAATCAAAACCCAATAAATCCTAAACAAACCAAAAAACAAAAATACAAAACAACCTGTAAGACAAAGATACTAAAGGAAGGAGTGCCATCATGGCAACATAATGTAAGGAAAACATGGCAGGAAAAATATGTCCTGTTTCATTCCTAAATTAAACGCAACTTTCATTTCATGTCTGCAGCTGAAGAAATTTTTATCAACCTCAAAAATCCCTCCAACAACCTGGAAATGAAAACTTCACAAATCATAACTGTGGTTTTCTGAGCAAACAGTTAAAAACCTATCAGGCCTAATGACTTGTACTGCATGTTACCATTCTCCAAAGGTACAAGTCTGTCAGGTTGTTGTGTAGCTAAATGAAAGCAACACAACAACAGAGCAGGAAAGTATTGATTTTCAGCAAAAGGTTTGTAGGCTGAATTTAATCCTAACTCAGAACAAGAAGTAACAGCTAAAGCTAATAAATCTTTCATCAATTTTTTAACTTGATTACCTTCATCCATCCATCCATCTTCTTCCACTCATTCAGAACCAGGTTGCAAGG
The DNA here is from genome assembly GCA_014656515.1 of Oryzias celebensis. Taxonomy (NCBI): domain Eukaryota; kingdom Metazoa; phylum Chordata; class Actinopteri; order Beloniformes; family Adrianichthyidae; genus Oryzias; species Oryzias celebensis. The sequence goes on along the minus strand of BNCR01000009.1, from coordinate 31,301,988 downwards.
GCAGCAGTCTAAGCAAAGATGCCCAGACTTCCCTCTGGGGAACCCTGAGGCGTTCCCAGGCCAGCTGAGAGCTAGCCTCATTGGGTCATGACGCAGAACTCGTGATCATAGGTGGGTATTGGAGTGTAGACCGACCGGTAAATTGAGAGCTTTGCTTTCTGGCTCAGCTCTCTCTTCACCACCACAGACCGATACAGCAACCGCATAACGGTGGACGCTGCACCAATCCGCCTGTCGATCTCACAATCTGATCTTCCATCACGCGTGAACAGGACCCCAAGATACTTATACTCCTCCACCTGGGGAAGGAGCACTCCAGCCACCCAGAGAGGACAAACTATCTTTCTCCAGTTGAGAACCATGACTTCAGACTTAGCGGTGCTGACCCTCATCCCAGCCGCTTCACACTCGACTGCAAACCGTTCCAGTGCTGGAGGTTCTGGCTCAATGAAGCTAACAGGACAATATCAGAGGAAATCCTGTGGTTCCCAAACCAGATGCCGTACCCTGGCACAAGGAGGCTGAGTAGTGTGATGTTGGAACATACCCTCCAGTCCCACTTCTTTAAAAGGGGAACCCCCACCCCTGTTTGCCAGTCCAGTGGTACAATTCCCGACTGCCACGCGATGCTGCAGAGACGTGTCAGCCAAGACACTTCCACAGCATCCAGGAACTTAAGGTACTCAGGGCAGATCTCATCCACTTCCTGTTCCTTGCCATGGAGGAGCTCTTCCACTATCTCAGTGACTTCTCATCGGGAAATGGACAATCCCACCCCAAAGTCCTCAGACTCTGCTTCTTCGAGAGAAGGTGTGTCAGCAAGATTCAGGAGATTCTCAAAGTATTCTTTCCACCGCCTGACAATGTCCCCAGTTGAAGTCATCAGCTCCCCACCTGGACTGAAAACAGTGCCTGCAGAAAACTGCTTTCCCCTCCTGAGGCGCCGGATGGTTTGCCAGAACCTCTTTGACCCAACAGATAGTCCTACTCCATGGCCTCACTGAACTCCTTTCAGGACTGAGTTTTTTCCTCCACAACAGCCTGGGCCGCAGCTCGCTTAGACTACTGTTAACTGTCAGCTGCCTAACTTGATCACATAAATCCAAAAGACAATCTGCTAATACTTTTGACTTTGCTTCACTAATCTGGATTACAATGGATTTTTTTTTACATTGACAACAGCTGCAGAACATACTCAGGTTCGTTTATGCTTCTTTCAGTCGTACCAGAGATTTTGGCCTGAGTGGACTTCTTGAGACCAGGAGGGAAGAGCAGTTCTCTGTGCTCGCCTCCTGACAGAGGTCCATACTTGATGCGATAGTTGTCCACATGAGCTCGGCTGTTTTCCCAGTCCAGAGTGATGCTCTCATCGGTCAGCTCCACTGTCTTCAAGTCCCTGGGGGGGTCCAGGTCTGTCACACAGTGAGGGTCCAAGAAATGAATTTTGTTTAGAGACACTTTGTAACACACACCTGCCTCCATGAAGGACAAAAAGATTAACGTAGATTAAGAAATACAATATATGTAACTGAAAAAACCATCTAATTTATAAATAAACACTGGTGATGATTTGGAAACAGTCTCTGCAATAAGACAGAAAATGAAAAAAAAAAAGTTAAAAAGAGAAAACGTAACCATAAACCACACATTTCATTAAAAGGAGAAAGTCCAAGAACTGCCTTTAACTTTCCTTATCTCAACAACACAAATTAACTCATCACAAGCACACATAATGTAGACACCTGAGCAAGATGTCCTTGCTCATAAACTAAACCCTGATTGGTCTCCTGAGCACTCAGCAGGTGTAGAAAATGACAGAAAAGAAGGTATTACCTGTGAGGAAGGAATTGTGGGCGGGGCTGCTGCTCCGATCACCTTTATTTGCTTTCAGGGACACATCATATTGGGTGTCAGCAGTGAGGCCCCCAAGATGGTACTGAGTGTCAGTGGGGGGGAGCTCTATAGCCCTGCGATTGGCAGGATCCAAGCTTGGGCCATAGGAGATGCTGATCCCATCTACGTCTGCCACGGGCTGGAACCAGGTGACCAATGCTGTGTTGTCTGTCACATCACGGACATCTACATGGCGGGGGGCATCAATCACTGGTGGGGCAAAATGAAAGGAGGTGGGGGTAAAAAATAGGCTAAAAAATAAAGAACAAATTCAAGTCTGAGGGGTATGGCCAGTGTTCTAATTTTATAAGTGCATATCTTTTTCTTTGAATAAAAATAATTGAATAAAATATTTTTACATTTTTTCATGATCAGTTTTTTACCAAACTGTCCTAATTATTCAGAAATGCGTTGGTTCTTTATTGAGCAGCACCATCAAACACTGATACCCTTGTTATACCAAAATTATCTGCATGATCTCTTTTAGCTTTTTGTTTGATCCTGGTTCACTGGGATTTAATTAAGCTTTAACATTTCTACAAACCAAATTCCACCCAAAGCCTGTGAGCAACAAGGAGACATACTCCAAAGAAACATAAACCCTCACGGCACCTCACAAATATTATTTTTCTAACTTCTTGTTTTTTGGCTACATGACTGTTTACAGATGATTAAAGCTACAAAGACCCTTTAATGGTGAACACATGCATTCACACAGGAGAAAGAAAGACAGTCTTTAACTCCTTTCCTACAACCAGTCTTTTTCACCCCTTGGCTGTCTTTTTTGCTCATCTCTGTGTTGAATGAAAGACCTGCGATCTTTAGCCTTGTTTCCACTGAGCGGTCCGGTACGGTAAGGAGTAATACAGTACGATCCAGTTAATTGTGGTGAGTGTTTTCATGGCACATGCGTGGTTTGGACCGCTAGCATATCATCCTTCATTGTAGTGCTGTGCCAAGGATGGTAAGGAACATTTGCAGTTCCATCGCAGACCAGGCCTTGCTATTGTTTGCAGGCATTTTCAATATAGACTTGTGACCAAAAGAGTACACAGGAAACTAAAAGAACTCGAATGCTTACAAACTATAGAGACATTAGCTTAAATGATGGCAATATTGGTGCTTTCTAATGTCGTCATCACTTTCTGCAAATCAACAGCAGCTCCTCCCCAATTGTTCCATTCCACCTCTCACTGGACTTACAACAAATGAGGAGTCCCAAGAGGTATTGTTTGGTAGTGTTTCATTTGTCAATTTTATAATGGAAATGCTCAAAATACCAGACTGCTCAGTGGAAATTAGGCTTTTGTGTCCATCTCTGATCCTCCAGAAGAGGATCAGTCTGGGTGACTGCAGAGATAGACGATGCTGTGACAATGCTCTGTCTTATTTAAATATTCCTGACAGTTTTGGACACACTGTTCTGGTTTCTGTTCATGTAAAACTGCAGGAGAACTATACTTTGAACAGAAGCGTTCCTTTTTAAAGCATTTATGTTGATGTCAGTGTTGATGCAAGTCATGAACCCCTTCTTAAAATCTACCTCTTACAAATCAAAGACAATGTCATGTCCATGCACAAGTGCTTGCTGGTGATTTGTAGTGAGAGCAGGGAAAAGGTGGAGGAGAAACTAGAGAGATGGAGGTTTGATCTGGAAAGGAGAGGAATGAAGGTTAGCCGCAGCAAGACGGAGTTCATGTGTGTGAACCCAATGTCCACCCAAGTGGAAGAGTGAGGTTACAGGGAGAAGAGAGAAAGAAGGAGGAGGATTTGAAGTATCTACGGTCAACAGGAATTTGACCATTTCCCACAGGACGGCTAATGCTAACACTTGGGCCACCTAAACGTACATTGATGACAAACTGAACAGCTTTATAAACTCACAGGCATGAGTTTTCCAAACTCTATCAAGGAAGCATTTTTAAATCAATTTTTGTGGTCTAAAGCACCGTTTTTGCTGAAATCTTCTATAATAAAATGTAATGCACGAGCTCCACTAATGCCTAAACTGAAACGCCGTCCAGGAGAGGCAGAACAGTATTTACAATGTTCACGATCTGCACATTTCTGTTGAAGCTTCTCCGTTTGAGAAACCACGTAACACTGTATGGTGTTCACAATCTCACAACTATTTCACAAATACATTTTACAGTATGTGACCTGCATCAGATTAATATGAATGTCTTCAAAACAAGTAGATTATATATCTATCTCTACGCAAATATGTCTAAATGTGTAAATCATGTGAATTCAAAATTGAATTGAATCGGGTGGATGGAAAGATTTGTTTTTAAATCGTGAACCTAACCAATCCAGGCTCTGGAGAATCGAGTCGAATGGATTCTGGAAATTATTGGCAATACCCAGCCCTACTCATCTGCAACCTTCATCCTCTTTCTTCTTTGGGGTAAGAGCACAGAAGCAGCCACCCCTTTCACCTACCCACCTTGGTTCCTAAATGTGTAGGTAATATAAATATTCACCCAAGAGTGGGATACTTGCGGGGCGCTTGGGCTCCTCTGAATCAGTCAAGAAGAAGCTAAGACACATCTCAGTTACGTCTTTCTTCTATGTCATCGCTACACAAGGGGTCTTTGTGCGTTCATGTTGGTCATAGTCATTTCCACTACAACAAATCTGTGTTTAGCTCTCCCTTAGACAAACACCAAAATGAATAAATAAAAACTGCAGACACAAAAAAAAATGAAATCCTTTGAGACGCTAGTCCTATAAGCTTAATACTTTCAGGCCTGCCATGAGCAACAAACAACTACTATTAGTTATGTGCAACCAACAGGTCCACTAAAGATGCTATTGCAACAGCCTGCTATTGCGCTGTGGGAAATCAACACAACTTTACTATATTACTAAAAGTATTGTCTCCCCCATACACATGATCAGAATCAGGTGTCCTGATCACCTGGCCTGTCCACAGGTGTATAAAATCAAGCCCTCAAACATGCAGACTGTTGAAAGTTTCGCTCTCAGGAGCTCACTGAAATCCAGCATGGAACTGTCATAGGATGACAGCTCTGCAGCAAATCCAGTAGTGAAACGTCCTCGCTCTTGCATATTCCACAGTCAACTGTCATCTCAATCAGAACAACATGGAAAAGTTTGGGAACAACAGCAACTCAGACACTAAGTGGTAGGCAATGCAGGGCTGACCCTGGTCTACATGGTGCCCTTCACAAAAAGAGATCTTGCCCCCACCGTCCACCAGCCGGAACAGAAAGAAAAAACTAAGTGGATTATTTTGCAATACACATTTAAGTTTTTTTCATTCTCAAAACGTAAACAATAACCATTTATGATTAGTATTTAAAATAGGACAACTTCCCAAACGTTTCCAGTTCTTTCCATGACTCCATATTCTGTGTATGTTCAGGATTGTTCTGATGCATTTTGAGTATTTCGATGCAATTTTTCCAATCATTACTGGTTCTTAGGGTGTATTCACACTGGAAAAATTACTTGTTCCACACCAAGTCTGCTTGATTTGTTCCAGAATGAGTTCTAAACCTTGCTTTTGGTCTGTATTTTTTTTGGTCTGTATTCAGCCTGAGGTCTACTGGAGATTTTGCCTCAAACACAGATAGGGTTTTTTAAAATATACACTTTATGTTTTAAAAGATTCATAACCTACTGTTGGACAGGACACCTTAAAAATAAGAAAAGTCTGCAACAGTTTGACGACCAAATGCATTTTTTTGAGAGGCCTAATAAGTGGAGTCTCTGGTTAGCCTTGCCCACTACTGTAGCTGAACTGGCAGCCATGGCCACAGCATGGAACTTATCTGTAGTGTCTAATCTACTCCTCCCCACGTTCAAGACCCTCAGTTTCACAGTGTGCTCTCGTTGATCGTGGGAGTTATGTTCCCTGAATGTCCTGCGAACGGTGAATTCAGCAAAGTAGAAAAACAAATGTTTTAAGGTAGTAAAACTCTGCACTTCACACTTTCTTCACTTTTCTCAGACAGACATGAACATATTCACGTTTCTCTAAATGTTCAAACCTTTAAAGAAAAATGAGTCCAGGATCATAGGAAAAAAAAATCTGCTTAAGTTGAAAGATTTATGTAACTCTGGCAAACTGAATACATTTAAGAGCAGACATGGAACGGACAAAATTAATTGACAAGGTCTAAAGCCAATCAGGACACACATTAAAGTGTGCCGAAAAAAAACTAAGAATGCAAAACAAAACCCATCAAACAGCGAGATCACAAAAAGTAAAACGTGATACAGCAAGGGATCCAGGGAAATCTGTTTGATAGACCTCCTTCTATCAAGTCTCACTCCTGCCAGAGTTGAGATACAGTCACGTACAAAAAAAACATACAGGAAGAGTCTTAGCCTGCAGGCCTAAGGGGATTTGTAGTGAAAGTTATGGATGACGACGCATGCCTTCCAATCCTCACTGCAGGCGGTCCATCTGTTGATACCTCCACAACCGATAAAAAGGAAAACCAAGTTCATCAGCATGTTCCTGAGGATGTCTGATAACATGCTGTTTGATGTGGAACTAAAGCAAGCCAAAAGCAGCCTGACTTATTTCCACTGTATTTCCACTACATCTGGTTTTCTGCCACAAACATCAAAATAAACTTGGTATAATATAATATAAGTCGATAATAAACTCACAACATGATCCTTCATAGGAGAAGCAAATCTCAAACCTTTTCAGATATTAATCACCTGTAAAAACTTGTGTCTAACTTTAAAACGTAGAAAAGTGGTGGTGTAGAAATAAAACTACCCTTTTCTTGCATAATTTGTTTTTGCTTATAGTATTCAAGCAAATTATTATCCAGTATTCTGCTGGATTTGTCATGACCTCCCTACAGCGTTTTGCGAGGGATCTGGCCTTTACTATAAACCCTGACTTTTCTTTGTGAGATTTCCTTCCTTCTACAAGGGAATTCTTGCTCTAGTTGCACCACCTCATGGTTGGTTAGGATGAGCAAAACTCTGTCTGCATTCATCAACCCATTCCTCCTGTGCTTTCTTTGTTTAAAAGGTTTAAGAAGATACTTGGTCAGTTTGATTTAAAGTCTAAAGTTTTTCTGTCCCTGATGGAGCTGAATCATTTGCCTGTGGTTTCTGTCAGGCTTCATTCTGATCATCTGATGTGAGCCAAAAGACAGACATTCTGTCTCAATATTACGCTTTCATTTGTGCAGATGTTTCAGCAGGCCTCCTCCATTCATGAGCTTCTTCCGTTTGTGTTTTGATGGTGCCAGCATGAAAGGCATCCATCGACCGGCTCGGATTGATTAGTCACACAAATCCGAGTTTGAGAAAGTCAACCGTGTGTTCATCTGTGATAAAGTGCACAATCCCACTCAGCTCAGCACACATTTGTCTCTCAAGGAGGCTTCCAGGGCATCACTGTTACTCACAATGCCATTCTCCAGGGAGGGGTTAGTGGTTCCTTTGAGGCTGGCTGCCCCCAGCCAAACAGACTAGCTACAGAGGGGGAGGGGAGAGGCAGGGACCTTACAAATTAGGCTGCTGCCATGCAAATCCAACAATATATGCAAACAAGTTGGAGTGGCTGAGACTCTGACTTTTGGAAGCTCCAATTAAAATGAAGCTCCTTCAAGCTTAAGGAAATGAAAAGTTTATAAAAAATCCTCCCATCCTGCTGGTAAAATCATGAGTGAATTTGGTGATCTGAGAACAAAACGGAGATGCTCAGAGTTGGGGATCGGTCAAAGTACAGACATGCTCTCATTGCTGTGACATCGGAGACGAGGACAGAGAGACGTTCGGATCCATGTGCAGCAGCAAAGAGATTTAATAAGGAAACAAACCACGCAGACAAGGGCAGAGGCAAAAACAGAGTCAAAAGGCAGGCAGGAGTCCAGGGCATGGAGCGAGACTGGGAGACGAGAGGCAGGAGAGGATCAAAACCAGAGAAACAACAAGACAGGTAAGCGCTCGGTATGTATGCTAGGCAAAACAATACTTCATGATGGTATAGAGTCTAGGTGGGGTTTAAGAGGAGTGGAGTCGATGAGATGATTGTCGACAGCTGGAGAGACGTGGGGGAGAGAGTGGAGGGAGCTAGTATTCAGAAGAGGGCTCCTTCTGATGGTCGGAGATGGAGCTGGACGGCTGAATCCTGACAATTGCTGCAGTCACAGTGCTTTCCAAACTGGCTCAAAGATTAGATGAAAAGAGACACTGCAAAGACCCGCCCCATGTGGTCGATTACGAATGAAATGACGTGAGCGAAAGAGCTGGCTCCTCCTTCCTGGGAAACGTTTTTTTTCTATTTGAATTCACTCCGTCTTACTCTATTTTCTTCTCTAAGCTGCACGTGACTAGTTGGTCAATGTGAGTAAACACTGATATGGTGGTATCTGCAATTGTAATCCCTGACACACATCTGTTGGCAAAGGTCAACGGCTTTGTGGGGCACATGACTTCTGCAGCATGCATTTTTTCACAAGTTCATCATCTGACAATAGTTTGGATGTTTGCAGTAAGGAAGCCAGCTTTCACTGCTCCATCACTGACATCACGGCTGCAGTGAATGCAGACTGCTGGTGTTCAGTCCAGCTAATAGTTGGTTAATCTTCTCTTTTCTTAACTGACCTACGAAGGGAGAAACTTTTCTTTATGGTGGTTTGAGCACTGCATCTGTTGGATACATACCGAGCACACGGGATTTGCATTCAACTCCATGAATAAATGAAACTCCGTTCATTTTAACTGGAAAGCTCAGAATTCCACGTTAGTCTTTCTACTTTTGACAAAAACATTTTGGTAACTGTGGTGTTGCACCTGATCATTTTTATAGCAACTTAACAGCGGTGAGGCTCGCAGGGAACCCAAATTGCATCTGCAGACAAGGCATGCGCATGCAAAGATCTGCTGTTTGTTTACTTCTGGATCTCTTGTCATGCTAGACTTGCGTTTCCTTCGCTCCCCCTAGTGGCAGAATTGTACATTTTATTCATTTAAAGAGCCAGAACTTGCCAAAGGAATGGGCTAAAAAATATGATGTGTTTTAAACAACCTTTAAATTTGATGAATTAATGAATGAATTTCTTTAACTATGAATAAAAAAATAATGTCTCTGAATTAGTTGCTCAGGTATAAGTTTTTTACCTTTTGTGGTGGCCATTTTGAATGCCAACTTAAATATTTCCCAAGCTACACTTTGTAACTACAATTACTTGTATCCAGGAACTTGTGACCCAGATCCAGGGGGTAGAGCTAAAAAAATTCTACATAATTTATTACTTTTGTACGCTCACCTAATCACTTTCAAACACAGATGTCGGACATCTTGAAAAATGGTCGCCATCTTTGCTTATCATGTAGCCAATGCTTTTTTGAAGAGAGCACGGCCTGGAGACAATCTGTGCCAAATTTCTTGTTTGTTTCACCATCTGAATGGTTTCTATAGTTATCTGCTGTACTAAAAAAGGTTGGTCAGGGACAGTTCATGAACTCTCTAATTCAACCTTTTAATGCTTAGTGTCTAGCAGGGAACCATTGGGTCCCATGCATAGAGTCTATGCTATGACCCAACCAAACTTTTAAAGCAACAATCTCCTGATCTTAGGCTAGACACTCCCCCACTATGCCACTGCTCTCCCTGCATGGACTGCAGGCAGGGAGAGCTTCATTGGTCAGTACTTTTTTACACGAGTAAAGGAATGCATAAAATACTCCCTCTGACTAATCTGTCATTTTTTAGCATTTTTGAGTCTAAAGGAATGTTCACAGGTCAGAACTTTCTCTTGGGTTCCAGGTTTGTGTGCACATACTTACTTGTGATGATGCTTTTGGAGGCCGGAGGTCCTCGCTTGCTGTTCTTCACCACCTCTAGTTTGACCTCATATTCCTGACCTGGACCCAGGCCTGATTGCTCAAAGATGGTCTCCGGGCGGCCAAGGGAGTTCAGAATCTCACCATCCTCCTCCTTCTGCCAAGTCAAAGGCAGCCCTTAAACTGACATAGACCCATCCAGAACCCTGTCTTTGTTCTGCTGTTGATATAAGCACATGCTCATCGCATTTTTTAAGTTTTTGTATCTGAATGCTGATGCACATGCAAGACATGGGGGACGCATAGGATGAGGTCTACACTCAAGGAGAATGTGTGCAGTGATGACCAACAATTCATCTGGTTGTCTCTGCAGAACTCACAGTATTCCTGAAGATCAGATTCCAGCCATCAAAAGGAATGTCCAGGGGGTCCCACTGCACCTCCACAGATGTTTCCCTTACTGACTTGAACTTTAGGCCCTCAGGCTCCGGAAGATCTGTCAGAGGAACAGTGTGACCTAATCAAGCAATCCTGTGGAGTGGGATCAATTAGCTGCTGCTTAGTGTGTTAACTTACGTGTAGCCACCCTAGCGCTGACAGGGACACTCCTCTTGTTGCTGAGTACAGCATAGACACTGATCAGGTACTCCACACCAGGCTCCAACTCTTGAATAGTGGCCTCCTTCTGGTCCCCAGGCACCCGCATGTCAAGCTCAAGACCTCCAGGAGCCGTGGGCAAATAGGTGATGAGGTACTCTGTAACATGCATCTCATTCTCCCAGGAGAGGTCAACAGTTTCTGGAGTGATCTCCACCACTGTCAAGTCTTTGGGTGGAGAGACTGTGGACAGAGCAACCATCAAAAATTCACTTCCTGTTCCTCTGACGCTGATGCTTTTTTTTTTTTTACAGTGAACAGAAGAAGGACATGCTTTGGGAATAACAAGATGAATCAAAGCGCTGGGACTAAAGCTACAGTTATGAGCATGTAGTGCACAGACGAATGAAAATAATTTCTACATTGGGCCTTTGTTAAAGTATTTGTGTGGAGGGAAACTGTCGAGCCAGACGCCTGAGTATGTTTAACATTCAACAAAACTAATCTCATAACCTTCCACGGAGGTTTCAGTTGTGGTTGTGCCGGTTCCTTCTAAAAATTCAACCTTTTGTTTATTGAATGTTCATAACCAAGCAGACATCAGAGAAGCTGTGTTAAAGCTAGTTTACAGTGAGTAGAATGCAGAGCTAGAGAGCACAGCATTTGTTATTATTTTTTGTCATGGATTATTTCATTCATACCCTCAGTGAAGGCATAGATGCAACTGTGTCTATTTCACCTGCCCTGAGGTGAAGATGCTGTGAGTTTGTAGAAGCTGCTTATCCATTGGCTTTTCAAATGTTTTGGAGCAACTGGGCGTAAACGTGTCTAGTCTCCTCCTTTGAAGATCAGACTAATGGCTCCCCTTTTTCAGTTTTCTGGGAAATTTTTAACAGGGAAATTACACAAGATATCATTTTCAAGAAGAATGGATCTAGGACACCAAGATCAGCAGGTTCAAATTAATTTGCAAACCGTTTAACAGTGGTCTAGGTCATTTCTTTGTGCAGTGCCATCTGAGTCCTCGTGGCTTAATATCAAATGTTCTGTAAAAAAGAGCTAATGCTTGTTTTTAAAACCTTAATATACACAATTTACCCCCCTTTACCATAGAAAACAATGTCATCTAAATGGGGTTGCTCCCCTTTCCCTTGCATGTTGATTAAAGTTACAATACGAATATAAAACTACAACTTTTTAAAAAAATCTATTTTTGATCTGTTTTGTGATCTCCTTTGTAATATCTTTCTCATAAGATTTTTTTCAGTTATGATTGCATTAATGATGCTTTAAAGTCTTTAAAATAAGTTGTGTCTCAGATTGAACTGTCCACCCTGTTATTCTGACAAAAGTCTCTGTGAAACCACCAGCTCTGATATGATCGTCTGTCCTTTGTTAGTTTGTTTTTAGCCTATGCAGTTTTTGCCTCTTTCGAGGTGTTTTTTATCCCACCTTGTGGCCTTTTTGGTTCTTTACTATACTGCTATTTGGTGCATTTCAGTCTCAGCCTGATTCCTTCTGGATCTGGGTTCTAGCTATTGCAGGTGTTAGTCTCTTCAAATCACCAGCAGCTTCTCAATTTGTCCGACTCTGTGACCAAGTGAGAGAGACCCAGCAGTTGAAAGCCACCTCTTATCACAGGAGTATGGGTATAATTAAATACTGTGGAGTTTTGTACCCTGTGTTTTGTTTTATATCTCTAACAGAAATTTATTATTTCTAATAATTATTAAATAAAAGAAAATGAAATGAAAACACACAGAGGAAACTTTTTAATACAAGGAAAAGAAGGAAGGGGCTCAAGCACCCTTTGGGTCCTATGTGTGAACCAGCCTGCTTTGAGGCTCACACAATCACCTCATGAAAATGGAATGTAAAATCATCACATGTATTTTAACTATATTTTGAAGTATGTGTGAGGATTATGGAAGTTCCATATACTTATGACTTAAGGGTGATGCTGTTGTACAGTGTCCTTATACCACACTCTAGTCATTAGTAAGGTGTGAGTTTGGGCTCCTTACTGACAGTGCACGTGATACGCAAGTGCCTGTAGGATGTCCACACAAACTACACTCTAATAACTGTAATAAATCAGAGACATTGCAGTTACGAGTGACGTTTGCATTTGTGTCCACACGCCAACCCTGACACAGGTTTCCCCAAATTTTACCCGCAGACAGCCTGTATCCCCCCTAAAGACAGTTTGGACTACATCTTAGGTCTGTGGAAACAATTCAGCATTTTTTACTTCAGAAGTGACTTAATCTGCTTTATCTGAAGCACCAATAAGGGATTTTCTGGCATTTTATCCTATAAGACCCTGTGTTTCTGTGAAAGGGCCTATACCATGCAAAATCAGCTTTTTTGGCTTTTAAGTCTATTATAATGTTAACTCCTCATTTAAAAAAACAAAGCAGTGTTTTGATCCATTTAAACTTCTTACAGTGTTCTTCTAAAATCCTCCTCAATGAAAAACTGAAGTGCTGGTGTTCAGTCCAAGCGCTGCAGTGACCCCTCCTCGGTGGAGTAGGGACCCTTGGCTCCACATTAAAACAGTCTGTGTCTAACACTGGTTTCAAATGGACAGTGATTTTAAAATTGACTGTCAAATCAGCTCAGTGGTAAAATCCAGCTTCTTTTGTTGAGACAGTTTGTGAAGATAAAACCATTCTTAACCAAAACATCATGCTGGACTGAGTCAGTCCAATGAGACGGCTATAGCCCCATATCGATATATTGGGCTATATAATAAAATTGAATTGAATTGAGCACCAGCCCCTCCCTATCCACAAAAATGAATAAGTCCCCACATTGTGATGTCACAAAGTAGGGAACGGCCCCTTCCAAGAAGAGTCTGCGCTGCCAGCTCCTCTTTCTCTGTGGAGCTAACAGTGATGGGAAAACATTTTTTTTTTTTGTAACAATAGACATATCTATCTTTGCAAAAGTTTGAATGTTGTTTGTTTTCATGGGCAAAACCCGAACATGCTGCGGAGGCCAGCTCTAGGATGATGCCATGAAATGGTCGACACCCACAAAAGGCGGAGCCTCATCTTACTTCCTGGTAGGAAAAGAGCTCAGAAAAATAACTAACAATTCACAAATAATGTTTTCTTTAGTGTCCTAAAAGTCATATATTATTGTATATGTAGATACAGTTTGAAAAGCATAGAATTTTAGGATATGGGCCCTTTAAAACAATATTTGGGTTTGTGTGAAGTTCTACTGAAATGTTAGTCTGCTGCATGTAAATGCTTCAGAAAGAAATCATGAAGGAGAGCATCAGGCTAATGCCTTCCTAGAACAGTAAAACTCCAGTCCACAGGTTGAAGCATGCACTACGCATGTACACATATACAATGTCAGGACGATTTGAGGATCAAACCAGAATGGATGTAATGTGTGTCACACTTAATGAACCTCCTTCCAGATGCTGCTGTGGCTAAACAAAGTGGGTGGAAATAACTCACTAAAATTCTCAGCCTGAAACGGATCCTGAAGTGAAAATCAAACTGATTTCATCTAAGATGAGGAATGCTTCATATCTTTGGAAATGAATGATTTAAAATAATGATGTGATAGTAATTCTGTACACGTTTGTGGAGATGGAGAAGCAAATGCCTAAACACCAAAAGAAAATCCTTCAAACATGTCAGAAATTGAAAAAAGGGTTCAAAGCTTGGTAGTGTAGATCTACTGTATGGGCAAGCTTACCATCAGAACAGTCCTCTCCGACAAAGCCCTCGTTGCAAACACAAGCTCCATTTTCACAGCTCCCTTGGTTCTGGCAGTCTCCTGGGCAGGTTAGCACAGAGCAGTCCAGCCCGGTGAAACCCTCGTAACAGACACAGCTGCCATCTACACAGTACCCTCTGTCCAGACAGTTACTGGGGCATGTCTTCTCACTGCAGTCCTCACCAGTAAAACCCTGGTGGCAAACACATTGTCCATTTACACACTGGCCTTGGTCCTGGCAGTCGTTGGGACAGGTGAGCTCACTGCAGTCTTTTCCTGTGAAGCCCACAAGACATACACACTTTCCATCCACACAGTCGCCTCGGCCCATGCAGTCTCTGGGACAGGTCTTGGTGCTGCAGTCTTCCCCTGTGTAGCCTTTTTCACATATGCACTCCCCATTGATGCAGCGTCCCTTTTCTAAGCAGTTGTTGGGGCAGGACAGCTCGCTGCAGTCTTCACCCTGGTATCCAATGTCACAAATGCATTCCCCATTAACACACTGACCATTGTTGCTGCAATTGTCAGGACAGGAAAGGATGGAGCAGTCTTCCCCCTCAAACCCAGGATCACAGATGCACTTCCCATGGAAGCAGTGGCCTCTCTCATGGCAGTTCTTGGGGCAGGTGAGCTTTGAGCAGTCTTCCCCACTATAGCCCATCTGACAAACACATTGGCCGTCTAGACACGTGCCACGGTGGTTACAATTGGCAGGACAGGTAAGCTGCCCACAGTCCTCTCCACTGTAGCCCTCATCACAGTAACAAGTCCCATTGATGCATTGTCCTCTGTCATAGCAGTCATTGGGGCAGATGAGCTCAGAGCAATCGAATCCCGTCCATGGATGGTCACAAATGCATTCATCTTCCACGCAGCGCCCACGGCCAAGGCAGTTGTGGAGACAGTTGGTTTGTGAGCAATCTTCACCGATGAAGCCCTCCTCGCAAAGACAGGACCCCTCCACACAGTGGCCATAGTCACCACAGTCCATCAGGCACATCTCAATGCTGCAATCATCCCCGGTAAAACCCTCAAAGCACTCACACTGGCCATCAACACAGCGACCCTGATCCTGGCAGTCATTGGGGCACTCTGGCTCTGTGCAGTTGGGGCCCTTCCATCCAGGTTCACAGAAGCAGCTGCAGCTCTCCGTGCTCCAGTTTCCATGCCCGTTACAGTATGGCTTTGTAGACAGCTCACCTGCTGTAAGTCAGAACAGAAAAGGAGAGTCCATAAATAATCTTCTAAATTCAAACATTTTATACATAAGCCTCCAGGAAACAGACCATAATCCAAGCAGAGCTGCAGTCATGGTCAAGGACCTGATCAAACAAGGACTGTGTCATTCCAAAAATATAAAGTATCAAAAACGGCCCTGGAAACAACTTTAATGTGCAAGATTCAAGGCACAACTTGCAGCTCCTCTGGTCACGTGATCGATTGAGCAGTTCAATATCGGGGGGGGCACACAAAACAAAGGGGTTAGTCATCTGATAACCAACAACACCTAGACAGGACACAAACATTTTTGTTTGAGAAAAGGTAATTGAACAGATTCTGACTTCAGGTAGATGCAGCTCTATTACCTGTCACTTGAGCTCCACAGCAGCCTGCTCCGCTGCTGCACTGTTCCCTCAGGCTGGACAGCTCTGACTCCAACATTTCTAGCCGGTTCAGGATGTCCTTCATGTCCGGCAGCTGGTTGTCACAGCCACAAGCTTGTTTGGGGATGCTAATGCGGTGGGTAAAGACAATCTGGTTGTCGCCATCAAGTGTGTGCTCGATTTGATCACTGTTGTGCACGTCCATGCCAGCATTCTTTGGGCTGGACCCTCCAGGCAAGTCTAGGTCCACAGAGCAGAGCGGAGTGGATGGGACATTGATGTTGTAGACATGGTTAAACACTACTGGCTGGTCAGGATGGGGCAGAGTGAGGTTTTCCTGGGGGTTCTTGGGCATCAGGGCCTCCCTTTGGTGACGAATCACCTTCTTGATTAAGCCACAAGTAGATAGTTGACTTAGTAAGGCTGCAATAAAGCAGCACAACAGAAATCCTCTCATCTCTGTGGGAACCGTGTCACACTGCAGCCTCAGAGAAGGTCACAACAGAGTGTGAAATAATCAAACCAATCCTGAAGACACAGAGAAAAAGACAAAATGAACAACACTCCTGCTTCTAACCAATTTCAGCCCCGTTCTCTCAGCGGAGAGAGCCTTTTTCCTCTGCTGGCCAAAGGCACAATCACTACAGGAGTCAGGTCAGTCTAACTGTTAGGATTTTGACTTTAGTTTTTCAAAGGTTTGGGTTGAGACTTCAGCAGAAAACATCATCTGCTTAAAAAAAACAGAGCCCTTTAGAAAAATCATAAGTTTTAGTTTAATCCATGTGTGCTTTTTAAAGCTGTAGCTTTATCTGAAAGGACTGTGTGTGTGAGCATGTCTGGGTCCTACTCTTTAACTGCTTCACTGTTGTTTGGGGTTCCTCAGGGCTCTATTTTAGGACCACTTTTATTTTCTTTATACCTCCTTCCTCTGGGCTCCATCCTGAGAAAACAGAGTTTCATTTCACTGCTATGCTTACAAAAGTCCGATTTATTTACGATAAAGACAGGATGCTCCATTACACGGCTACTGTCTTGTTAACAAGACATTAAAGACTGGACGGCCTCTAAGCTTTTTAAGTGTTTATGGAAGTGCTGGTGTTCGGTCCGAGCAGCTCCTGTGACCCCTCCTCAGTGGAGTTGGGTCCCTTGGCTCCACATTGAAACAGTCTGTGTCTAACCCGGGTTTTAAATGGACAGTCATTTTAAACTTGACTGTTAAATCAGCTCAGCGGTAAAATCCAGCTTCTTTTGTTGAGACAGTTTTTGAAGGCGAAACCATTCTTAACCAAAGCGTCACTTTGAGACAGTAACCCATGCTTTCATCACATCTTGGCTGGATTACTGTAACTCTCTTTATTCTGGAGTTAGCCAAAATAATCGTCCCTCTCATGTCTCCAACTGGCCCAGAACACTGCTGCTCAGCTTCTGGTCAGAGCACGGAAGAGGAACCACATCACCCCCATTCTGGCTGCCCTTCACTGGCTGCCTGTGAATTTTGGAGTTCATTTTAAGATTCTTACATTTGTTTTCAAATCCTTGAACAACTGTGCACCGTCATCTCTCAGAGCGTCTCTGTCCTTGTACCCCAACCGGTGACTCAGGTCTGCTGATCAGCTTGTCCTGCAGGTACCGAGGTCCAAGAGGAAGCTCAGAGGGGAACGAGCATTTCTAGTCTGTGCACCAAAGCTGTGGAACATGTTTCCACTGAGCATTCGGCAGAAATCATCACTGTCCATTTTAAAAATCTTCTTAAAACCCATTTTTATCACCATGCTTTAAACACGGCAGGAGACTCTGCTGGTGTGTTCTTGCTGTTTTATTGTTTACCTTGTTTTTATCCAGTGTCACCTATTTATATGTTTTATCTTTTAAGTTTTAACATTTTAGCTGTTTTTTTGTTTTTTGAGCTTTTAGTGTACGGCGCCTTGTGTGACTAAGGTCATTTTAAGGTGCCATATATATAAATAAAACTTAAACTTAGGAGTCTGCATGACACCTAACCCTAATCCGCTTCAGGCAGCCTGTCAGGGCGTAAATTTGGTCCCAACAACACCTGGAAGGACGGCCGGTTCTGTCTGTTACCACCCAGAGTACAACGCAGGCTGACATAGTAATGTTAGTGTGAGCTTAAAACATCTGTTGGCTTCCTGTAAAACCAAAGAGGAGCTAAAACCAGCTGGTCAGCATTCCCAAAGTCCTCTACAACTGCCGCTGGCTTTTCCTTTCAGCTCGTCGCCATCTTTGCGGTACGTTTGTCTTTAGAGGCTTTTGGGTGAAATACATTTTCCACAGTCAGCTAAGTGAAAGCATTCACACACATGACAGGCATTTCATCTCTGTCAGCTTTTGCTGCTACTGATGTGGCTAAGATCAGTTGAAATAATTATGTGTTTTCTCCTTGAAAATATGCTGACATTGATTAACTTCATCAACTCAGTTCCAAAGGTAACAGTGCAGCCAGCACTGAGGGACAGAATTCTCCTTTCTAGTCATTCGACACCCAACAACTTCAAATCTATGCACACACACGTGCACACACATTCACTGACTGTCCCAAACATCACAAACTCAGGATTAAATGAAGAAAATAAGCAGAAAATTGCCCCGTGTTGCTGCAAAGGTTTTAGTTAGTTGGCTTTCTCACTCCTGGCTGCTCTCCACATGAGCCTCTGAACAAGAAGCCAGTGCAGAGAGACCAAAGTGGCCTTTGTCTGCGAATCTGAGGCTCTTACAAAACTCTACGTGGCTGGAAAATAAATAAAGAGAAGAGCGCTACAGACTCCTAGTCATGGTTTGATCTGGTTCCCTGCTTTTTTTGAATCAAAAAGCACATAGGTCTCAATGTTTATCCTGAGAAGCATGGAGCTGATTCCTTTGCTTGGACTTCCTCCGGCAGCACTGGGACCCCTCTAAGGGGACTTGATGCAGTGTCACTGCATCTTTGTTGTTCAATCGTTTTATTTCCTTGGTTTTCTCCTTAACCAGAAACCATACCTGTCACCTTCTTTGCAGATGAATGTGAGGAGAAAATAATAAACCTGCTAGCACACAGGAGTTTTCTCCTGCTGATCCTAATGACTTGCTGAAATTGAGTGCAGGAAAACGGTTTTCTATCACGCTGAAGGGAGAGCTGGAAGAGTTTTGTTTGGGTTTCAGGTCTGTCTTTGTTAAGATGCTAAAGTGATTTGTGCAGTAAATTCATGTAAACAGCCTAATCATTTAGGGCAATTGAACTGAAACATGAATACAAGAGTGAATACATTTAATTTTAATTTTCCTGGAGCCGTGCACACAGCAGGGTTTTGCTGTCCAGGGGTCACTCCAACCACCACAACAACAAATTAGAGAAACAATGTAAATAGATTAACCAACATGAAACTAAAAGGAAAAAGAAGCAGCACTCCCTCCACCCACCTACCCACTTTGGATCTACAACCAAAATCTCATGTTAGAGCCATGCTTTTGTGCCCTCTTAAGACTTTAAGCTGTCCTAGCTCTGTAGGTTGCAGATGACACTCTTCTGGTATGGAACTGCCAGTAGCGGCTTAGGCACAGGCAGCTGCCTGGGGCGGCAATTCAAAGGGGGGCTGGCTCAGCTATTTTTTTCCCTTAGTTATTCAAGCTGTCCCCCACCTCCAAAGTTTGAAACATTTGATTGACAGATTTTCCCAAGCCCACTTTCAGTGGAAGGGGTGTGGCTTTCCAACAAGTTCACTCATGAGTAGCGAAAATGGTTGCCATAGAAATTATGACTCAGACTGGCCAATCGGACCAATCATCGCCTACCAACGTTGTCTGATTCAAAAATGACTGCACAGCAGGAAAATGGCAACTGAAGTGTTTTTATTTTGTTGGAATTGGAGGTAAGGCATTTTCTATGGGTGACATCGCCCCCATGTTTTTTCCATCTCTCTGTATGTCAATGGTTATAGCCCATCTGTCACAGTAATTGAAATGGCCTGAAACCAGCGAATTGGCGCCCCCTGCAGCTGCACGCGCTCCTGTCGGCTGAGAAGGTACGGAAAGGGGTATGGGGGGGGCTGTTCAAGTTAATGAAGTGCATAGATGGGGGTGGAGGGCAGGGGGGCGGAATCTACTTACCTACTTAGTAATAATAATAATGATAATAATAATATTTTCAAAGTCAGTCACACCGTGACATTCTAGAACACATTTTAATACATACATAAAAAATGTATGCATCTTTTGTTTGTGTTTGTGTCAAATGGCCAAAAAAATAGGTAACACAAAACTAAGCCGTCACCCAGGTGAGAATTAGCTCAGTTGATACCTTTGGTGGAAAAGTTTATTGTGAAGTGGCAAAACACCAGAAAGATGAATAAAAAAGAACGTCGAAGCCATGTGGTGTTCAATGTAGAAAACAAAGAAAAGAAGAAGAGGAGAGACAAGATAAGAAAAGGTTATGTCCTCATAACTAGGGATGCATGGTTGCTTCTGCTACTGCCAAGATGTCAACAACCAAAACTAAAGCCTAAATGTTGCAATTGACATCACTGACATCATTGACACAATTCCTCTTTTAAAGGTTTTATTTTCTTACAACTTTCACTATATTGAATTAAAATGGTCGGAACTGATTTCATTTAGATGATCCTGTTCCATTCTGTTTAGCATAGAAAAATGATTCCATCAATCATTGCTCCTGTTTCTGATATCCAATTTTAACTGTATAAGTACTGCACTCTATTTAATGTAACACTGCTCAACTTCTGCACCTTCCAAATGACTGTGTAGGTTTATTGCCCTGCCTTGTCACTTTGCTAAACCTACATTTTAACATTTATGTTGTACATATTCCAAATTCATAGCTCATTTCATATTTGCTTTATACTGTAACTTTATTTTTGAGACGTGTGCTGCTGACCTCTAGGCGAGGTCCTGATCTTAATTAATTTCACCTGGTTAAACAAACGTTAAAAAACAACTGTATGTATGTGTTTAATGACTGTAAATGCTGTATGTAGCATTAGTGGTAACTCTTAGCACATGTCATGACTTATGTGTCTCCTTGTTGAATGTGGAATGAGCTGTGATGTTTCTGCAGCACACTGCTGTCATAAGATAGCAATGGAACAAATAAATTCTGATTATTCTTTACTTTAATAATCATTTGAGCAGCCTTAACATTTCTAAAATGCTCTTAAATAGCTAAATGGTTCGGGTTATTGACTATAGTTTACTACAACTCTATGGTGTCAAATCATAATGTAACCAGCAATGTGCCAATCATTGGATTGAAGACAGAAACCATAAGCTGATTCTTCTTCTCTGAAATAGAGATTGAAAGCTAATATATTATTTTGTGTTAGAGGTCGTTGGTCTCCAGTTCTTATTTGTAATCGCATTAAGCACGGCCATGGACATGGACGAACCAGATTCAGTTGAGACTCGAATAGGGGGGGGGGTCTCGCCCGTGGAGTCATTTAGTGTAAAACTACTGAGAACTGCAATTTGGGTCACTGGAATCAGGTTGATGATGGTGTGTGTGTTGGGGGGGGTTCTCCACTTTGAGTTGCTATGTAAAAATAAAGGACATAGACTAACATATGGACTTCTGCTTGATACCATTAGCCCACAAATACCAATAAACACAATCTTTACTCCTGGGGGGGCAGCCATTTGATTCCTGTGTATCCATCAAGGCTTTAGCTAAGAAGAAAGAAAACTGCTGAGAAGAGCAATACAATCATAACTCATCATCATCCAGCACAGAGAGTTTCCAGGAAACAGCGGCCAACAGGATCCATGTCTGCAGAAGCTTCCAGAAAGAAAGTTTCTGTCAGTTATAGCTGTCAGTCCAAAGCAAAGACACGTTTTTTCTGACTGGCTGTTATTCTGTGTGTGCTGTGCCACATTGTGTGTACTTAGAGATAGAACCTCTGATGCAGAGATGGAGGCAGCAGAGATGAAGACGCTGAGGTTCTCTTTGAAAGAGACCAGGATGGATCAGGAAGGAATCCATCAGAGGAACAGATCCTGGTAGAGGTTCTGGAAGCAGATGGAGATGTTTAGAGGAGGAACAGGGATGATGATGGTGAAAGGATGCTGAGGTTGAAGATACCAGGAAAGAGGTTAAAGGATGAACAAAGACATGAAGGAGGAGGATGCAGAGCAGAGATGGAGGAAGATGATTTACTGTGGTGCCTCCTAATGGGTTGCAGCCAAGAGACAAAACAGAACTTCAGTCTGTGTAAAACTAGTAGTTCAGCTTTCTAATTTGAACTTTTTTCTAAATCAGGGAAGAACTTGAGCAGAGACACTGCAGAGATAAAGTGGATGAAATGGAAAGGACAGCCTTAAGCCAATGAAAAGATGAAAGTGAGGTCCTCCACTGTGACCCAGTAGAATTTAATAGCATAGATAGTGAGGAATGGAAGGAGCTGGAGTGTTTGGGACCGATAAGGTGGATGGGGAACTATGGCAAAAACTCTTATCAGAATACTCGGGGAATCAGCTCCACCAACACCAGGAGCTCCATCTTCTGACAATAAACGCCAGAGTGATACAGCGCTGGAGCAGACATGATTGATGCTGTCCTGGAAATCCCATTTGTTCAGCCAAAAACAATCTAGATCTTTAACACACATATATAGAGAAAAAAATGCAGAAAAAGAAAAAAGAAACACTGGGTCAGCCAGAGGGCCCAAACTGGGCTCTGCTGTGTGGATTTGATTGGTGGTTCTGTGTTATTGCACCTTTCCTTACAGTGTCTCTGTTTTTCTGTTGGTCCAGATGGAGAGACTGTTCATGAGCTTTTTAACATGACCTCTGGCGGCTCATTGTTTGTTTGGGGGGGGGTCCCCCAGGGGTGTGTGTGTGTGTGGGGGGTCAGATTGTCCAACTCATCCACCAGCTGTTTTTTCCAGACTGTTGTGCTGGAGGCACAGCCCTCTATTTACCTGCTTGTTCTGCTCAGCTTTCATTCTGGGCTGCAGGTCCTCTGAAAATGAGACGACTTCCTGGGAGCTTTCTGAGTCATGGCGCTACCGTGGTATTGATGTCAACATCGGAGAGCTGTCTAAGCTTACCCTGAAACAAACCACTCTCAGGAACCCGCCAGCAATCTGAAACTCACTTTCCGTTCATCCTCAAGTGACACCACAGAACTGTTTTGCATGTCTTTCTTCTGTATTCAAAAAGTCTGAGATGAGCTGCTGAGCAAAGGAGAAGACTTCATCTCTCTTCATTCAGACGTTAAAGAGGGCGCTCTCGTGCCACGTGAAAGCAGACTGTTACCTTATGGCTGTCCTTATGTCTTTGTTCAATACATTTCTCTTTTCACTTTTGTTTTTGTGTCACACATCACTTGGCAGATGGCAAGCAGGCGAGCTCTACTGTCAGATTATTTTTATCTGTGGAGGAGATTGATAAGGAAAGAGGAAAATTATGGAAAAATCCATTTGATGAAAGACTGCAGGTTCCTGACAAACTCTCTGTGACCTACATCTGCACTGCTATGGAAAATGTGGAAAAATAAAGATGACAGCAGAGATAGACGTTGACAGAGTTGAGTAAAAGTGTTTTCGGGGTTTTGCCGGGGTTTTTCTACATCTTCATTCTCTGCATACAAGCGCCCACCCACCCCGGTTACTAGTTTGTCTGATCCGCCTGTCCTTGGATAAAGTTCTATCCACCAACATCATGGCTCACACTTTAGAGGAGCGGTCATTGAGGAGCTGAGGTGCAGGCTACAGGTCTTCATCAGCCTCTGTTGGTGTCCCTTCGATCCTGAAAATACAGACCTGCCCACCCACAGATCAGCAGGAGGGGCTCATTTAAAGTCATCCTGGAATGATAGACATTCATTTTAGAGAAGGGGGGTTGTTTATCTCACAGTGTGAGAAGAGCATCTGGACTTTACAGCTTTTTCAGCAGAAAAAAACCCTAGATTTTGTCAATTCAACACACGATGTTATAATAAAGTTTGGATTCAAATGTAATGATTGGATGTTTGTCTGTGACATTATGACTGACAGCGTTCTTTCTACTGTCATGCAGAATAAATTCTTTCACCTCAGACCCCTGTGTCCCAGACAGAAAATTCAAACACAAAAAATTCACATTTTAATTTCTGCTCCCTTCGGTTGAAGTCATTCAATGCAAAAGCACGGCAGTGGCGGTTTCATGAGAAGTCTGAGAAGATCAACACTTCACAGTCACAGTTTCTTTTTTGCTGATAATAAAAATGCTTCAGAAATTCTTTCCAACATCCACATTTTTAACCAAACTTTTTAAGCATCCAATTTTCCATTGCAGTTGATGTCAAACATTCACCAAAATCTCTTCTTAAAGCTTCATGTCACCAAATCTGCTCAGTGACGAGGAGTAAAGCCATTCCTGGATCTGGACAGCACGGGTCGACATGTACACAAAGGGCTATAGTTTGTTTAGGATCGGTATCAGCTAAATGGGGTCAGAGGTCGTGGCTCACTATGGTATCTAAAAACTGCCCAAAAAAACATTTACAATCCATGGTGTGGGGGCTTCACAAAAGTGACTGAGAGACATCACAACAACTGGAAACACACGCACAGACACACAGATACATACACACACAGACACACATAAATACACACACAGATACACACACACAGATACACTTACACCCACACACAGATACACATAAATACACACACAGATACACACACACTTACACCCACACACAGATACACACACACACACACAGATACACACACAAAAACACACAGACACACAGACACACATGCACACACATAAATACACACAGACATAGACACAAACAAGCACAAACACTCAGACACAACAATTTACACACACATAGACTCAAATATACAAAGACACACACACAAACAGACAGACGCACAAGCACAAACAGACACAAAAATACACAGACACACAACAAACAAATACACAGACACACACAAACAGACGCACAAACAGACACAAAAATACACAGACACACAGCAGACAAATACACAGACACACGCATAGACAAAAACACAGAAACACACAAACACACACACACATACTCGCACAGACACATACCCACACACACGCTGCTCTTTCTTCTGCACATTAAAGGTCTGGACCAGAAACTTTTGGCAGAGGTGCCCCCCTCCCCCTATGAGTGTGTGAAGAACCGTATTAGTTTGTAGTAACCCCCCCCCCACACACACACACACGGAAAAAACATTACAACCCGCCCCCAGCATGGTTGTGGTTTAGATTTCAGATGTTGTTTTTAAACCCTTTTTTCCTAAACCAATTTAATTTGATTGAATAAAGACAAGAAGAAACTGAAAGAAAGTGGTGAAAGTGGAGATCAAAGCTGCTGGTTGAATTCCCCCCAGAGCCAGCTTCTTGTCTTACCTCCAGATGATGAGTGAACGTGGGCAGAAGCGAGCTTGAAGACAATCTCAGCAGCTAATCCTGCAGACGTTCTCTGTCATCTCCTCTGCTGTCTCCAGAGCGTCAGCGCACGTCGGCACAGAGCGACTGACTGAAAGCCCTTCAGCAGGAGACCCTCTGCAGTCAGTCTCCACTCCCACCTACTGCTCTCTTAAATGCCCCCTCAGTGCCAGCACCCTCCACCCCACCCATTCAGCCTCATCGCAGCATTGTGACTAAAAGCGAAGGAGCTGAAACGGGACGCCTCAAGGCTAGAAAGAGAGAAAGAGACAGAAAATGGGGGAAGGGGGCAGAGAAGTGGACGATGGAGGGGGTGGGATTAAGTGCTGGTGGTTGGACCATTAGCAGCAAATTGCAGCAGGCAAGCCAATGAAGATCAAGATATGAGTGAATGCAGGAGCTGTATTACAAAAGCATCTCAAAACTTGAAAAGCCATCTGCGGCTGCAGGATGCAGCTCCATGCACACAATAAATGCACTTTCAGTCGCGCATTAAACTCAGACGAGATGCAACGATGTCAGCAGGTCTGGCTTTGATCCAAAAACACCAAAAAAAGCACCTTCACAGAAGAGACAAAGATGGGTAAACAGATCATGGATGTTGACTGTTAAAGGGTGTAGCATCATGTATACCCCATAAAGGGAGGCAGGTTAGAAATATGTTTAGTGAATAGAAAAAACATAACGCCAGCAAAGGAACCCTTAGAGTTTGAGACCCACCACAAACTCCTATACCTGGAACTACCGGTACGTAAGCAACCGCAAGCAGCATTTATACCTGGATCTGACCTTACAGATACATGACCCACCAAATAACATCTCTTATACATGATCCTGGCATTCTGGCCAACTATAAACCAATATCAAATCTCCCCTTTATCTCAAAGATATTAGAAAGAGTTGTAGTTAAACAGCTATACTGCCACCTACAGGACCAATAGCCTCTTTGAAGATTTCCAGTCAGGGTTCAGACCTCACCATAGCACTGAAACTGCACTAGTTAGAGTCACTAATGACTTGTTACTGGCCACAGAAAAGGGACTAATCTCTATTCTGGTCCTGTTAGATCTTAGTGCAGCCTTTGACACTATAGACCACAGCATCTTACTCCAGAGACTAGAGCATGACATAGAGATCAGAGGATCTGCCCTTCAATGGTTTAAATCCTATTTATCTGATAGGTACCAGTTTGTTCATGTAAATGGACATTCCTCCCATTATAGTCGAGTTAGCTACGGAGTCCCACAGGGCTCAGTTCTAGGACCCATCCTGTTTATGCTTTACATGCTGCCTCTAGGGAATATAATCAGGAAACACTGGATTAATTTTCACTGTTATGCAGATGATACACAGTTGTATTTATCCATTAAACCCGACCAGAATGACCACATAGAGAAACTTAATGCCTGCATTAGAGACATCAAGAGTTAATGACCTCCTCCTAAACCCAGAAAAAACTGAGGTCATTATACTAGATCCAAAATACCTCAGAGATGCTCTACCTGTTCAGATGGTCTCCCTGGATGGTGTAAATATAGCCTCCAATCCCACAGTTAGAAACCTGGGAGTTTTATTTGACCAGGATTTATCATTTAAGGCTCACACATCACAGGCTTGTAAAACTGCATTTTTTCATCTACACAATATTTCTAGGATCAGAAACATATTATCTAGAAGCGATGCTGAAAAACTCATCCATGCATTTGTTACGTCTAGGCTGGATTACTGTAACTCTTTGCTAGCAGCGTGTCCTAAAAGTTCTTTAAAAAGTCTTCAGCTTGTTCAAAATGCAGCAGCTAGATTGTTAGCAGGAACCAGCAGAAGAGAACACATTACTCCTGTGTTAGCTTCACTTCACTGGCTCCCAGTTGAATCTAGAATCCAGTTCAAAATCCTCCTGCTAACCTATGAGGCCTTCAATGTTATGGCCCCATCCTATATTAAAGATCTCATAGAGCCTATCTTATCTCGTTCATCATGCCTCTGTTTGGTGCAGTGCAATTCACATCATGTTAGGGAAGCGGGAGAGATTCCTGATTCCAGGTGGATCGTCTGTGTTCCTGTCTTTGGCTATGACCTCACCTTCTGCTAGACCAACGCAGAAATCTTGAACGCTGGATCACCGCTGCTTTGCCAGCGCTGCACTGGCAGCAAGTAAACATTGCACAAACGTTGGTGGAGCGGTCGTAAGCGTCTTACGAGTGGACACGGCATTACTGGAACAGTGCTGGCCGTTGAATCAGGGATCCATGGCAGCGATGAACGTTAAAGTGGCATTGTCATACAGGTGCTGGAGCGGGACCGGTGAACGGCCTAAAATACGGTAACAAATAGACATCAAATTAGCCCAAAAACGGCCACATGCGCAGAACACCTTATACCTACGCTGAAGCAACCAGTGCTACATCAACGCTTGCTACAGCCCGCTACCGCTAAACAGCTTCAGCGGAGCGTCACTCCGCCAATGCCCGTATATTCGATTTTTTTCCCCCATTTTGTGAACAGTGACGAGCGTTGTCAAAATTCGGCGCCGCTCCAGGTACGTTCCAGGAAAATTCGGGCGGTGTGACCAGGCCCTTCACTGCACTGCTCATGCTTTACACCACAGTTGTTAAGCCATGTTCTAAGGGCAGGGCTTTTCATTTGATCCTTTAGCCCTGTATGTTACAGTTACCTGGTATATATACATGTTGCTTAAGCCCTCTGGATGGATGCAAACTGCATTTTGTTGCTTTTTACTTGTGGTGTGCAATCACAAGTAAATTCAATTATATTTTATTTGAATTCTATATTGCAGAGTTTTATACTCAGATGTAGTTGTTGGTAGGCTGCATGGTGGAGCAGTGGTTAACGCCTTTGCCTCACAGCAAGAATTCCTGGTTCAAATCCCAGCTGGGTTTCTTCTTACCCTCAAAGGGATTCATTGAGTTTGGAAAATGGATGTGTGTCTGATCCTCAATTTCCTATGTTATCTCTGTTTTTGTCCAGTTCATTGTTTGTTCATGTCTTCCATTTTCATGTTCAGGTTTTACATTTTATGAATTAGATAAGTGTGTCTGAAAGATTTTGCTTCACATCCTTTAGTTATTGTATGTGATTGATCATTTATGCAAATAAATCGACTGTTTTCTTTTAGAGAATGTTTTTGTAGGGTAAAAGTCTGGGTAGGATTTTTTTCATGATCTGCTCTGAAATCCTCTGTGACAAAGAAAAGGCGTAACTAAATTATCAGAGGCACGTAAAGTTCTAGAACCAAACAGGATAAAGCTGAATCTACTTTAGAGACGTACTGGTATGACTCTGTTGGTCCAACTGCACCACACAAGCCAGGTTCCTTTCCAGAGAAACGCGAGCTTGCTGTCTGAGCTGTAATGTTGTCTGCCAGCGACCTCAGCTTTTGGCAGAAAACCGTCGAGAGGAAAGAGCAGATGAAGATCGGGATAGTCTTTCTAGATCAAAGGATGATGCATCTTTCATTAAGTCTGAACTGGACCCTGATCACACACATACTATCCGTGGTAGTGGTTGGTCAGTGCAGTTGGGGGGGTAATTAGCCTGGTAAATCATTAAAATGTCGCTAAGTAAAACTAGAACCGAAGCAGAGAAAAAGTCATTGAGGGTGGTAAATCTATGCGCCCACCCCAGTGTAAAGTCTTGATAATGACAATTGACACAGAACAATGGACGAATTGAGGTGTGACGTCACCCAAAGAAAATGCTTCACCTCATGAAATGGAGCCAAATCCGTCTCCATTGCGTCTTGATCGATGTACGCCACCACTTTGAATCCAGTTGACAGTGATTGGTCCGAGTCGGTCTGAGTCACGTTTATTGAGTAACTACAGTTATCAATAATGAGTGAGATTCTTCAAATTCCACACCCCTCCCATTGAAAGCAACTTGAGAGAAGCTGTCAATCAAATGTTCAAGGTGGGGCCAGTGGGCACCACATGCTTTTACTGAGGGTTCTGATTGGTCAGTTTATGACTTAAATATCTTGCAATAAAAAAAATAACATGGAAATAAAAGAGAATTAGAAAGATGTTAAGAAGAATGTTTCAGAGCAAGAATAGTTATTCTGACAAATAAAATGACTAGTAATATGAATAGTTTATATATAATATTAATGAGTAATTGTCTATTTCTCAGTAGAAGTCTATGGGATTTTAAGTTCTTGGAACCAGCAGGTACTTTCTATTTGGAAAAACGAGACAGGAGGGGTCGAGCTGTCCATTGTTTTTAAGGTCTGTGATGAAGACTGGTGTAATGTGATGGGATGCTGTTGAATGTCAGAGTGGGCAGCAAAATATCTATCATGGGGGTGTGGGGGGCTCTGGGTTACCTGGGAAGACCTGGTTCCCTCATTAAAAAATGTGTACATAGCGCCTTGTGTGACCAAGGTCATTTTCAGGCACCATATAAATAAATGAACTATGACTATAAATAATTATGAGATAATAAGGCCCATAC
This sequence comes from Oryzias celebensis, assembly GCA_014656515.1. Taxonomy (NCBI): domain Eukaryota; kingdom Metazoa; phylum Chordata; class Actinopteri; order Beloniformes; family Adrianichthyidae; genus Oryzias; species Oryzias celebensis. The sequence continues at coordinate 31,272,493 of BNCR01000009.1, read as the reverse complement.
TTTAGTCACAAGTCGTCTTCATCCATAATGTAGCAGCGAGGTTGGGTTATTGAGGTTGATCTGCCTGAACTTCTTCCTGCCTCACCCATCTCCTGTGATGTAGCTGTGAGGCAAACATCTTAACTGGTTAACTGGTTGTCCTCCAATGAGAAACGAGAAAGGCATTCAACTAAAACGACAATTTTTGTGCCAATGGACTAAACTGGGAGACGCACAGCTCTAGGAAACAAATGTACCCCCTCCACCACCGCCGCCACCACACAAACACACACGCACACCCACCCACAGAAATACACACACACACACACAAACACACACACACACACTCTCACAAACACACATGCACACACATACACGCACACTCACAGACACAAACACACACGCACACCCACCCACACAAATATACACACACACACACATACACACGCATGCACACACAAATACACGCACACACACCCACACAAACTCACACAAACACACACGCACACACAAATACACACACACACACTCACCCACACAAACACACGCAAACACACACGCACACCCACCCACACAAATACACACACACACACACACTCTCACAAACACACATGCACACACATACACGCACACACATAAATACATACACACATGCACGAAAACACACACAAACACACACAAACGCACACACACGGACACACACAGACCCACACGCACACAAACACACACACACCCACCCACACAAACACACACACACATGCACACCCACCCACCCAAACACACACCCACCCACATCCGTATTATCGGGCTGACGGAGGAGCACCACCCGCACGGCAGCCTAACAAAGCACTCATACCAGGGCTTGCCGGATTGCCACACGGGCCTCAAACGCCCGAGAACAGTGACCTCATCTGCAGCAGCAAAGGAAAACAATATATATGCTGATCAACACGAGATGTTCAACAACCATCACATCAGTGAGAAAGTTGACCTTTTACTGCTTTGTTTTTGTCCAGAAGATGAAGCCGAAGTTTGTTTTAAAGAAGCCTGCCTGTGATATAGAACATTTGGGCTTTGTGAACGGAACTTCTTTCTAAGGTACGCATCAACACCCAGCAGCTAATCAAATTAGAGCTTATTATTTACCCAGATAATTTAAAGCACAAAAACACAATGTTAGTTTCTCATGGATTTCTCTGAATATCAGCATCTTTGTTTTCTTGGAGTAAAACTGCAGACATTAAAGTCTTTACAGTTTTGCTTATCTTACTGTTGATGTGTTTTGTGCACAAACATTACTTTTCTGGGATATTTGAGTCATAATTTTACAAATTAAAACTTTTCAGACAAAAAATGAAGGAAAAATGTTCTCTGTGGCCTGTTTTTTTTTGTTTGTTTGTTTAAAAGTTGCATATTGTTGTAAAAATGTACCTAGTAAAACATTGTGATTAATCGTGATTGATCACAATGTTTTACTAGGTAAACCAAGTGTGATAAATCTTATTAATTTTTTTAATCCATTGACAGCACTTTTTTATCCATATTGATGATGTTACAGCAGAAGACTATCCAAATAATTAAGCTAAAATTACTATTTTTTAAATTAAATAAAAGTACTGATAGACAGGATAAAATATTTATAAAACATTCTTGGTTGATTGATTGATTGATTGATTGATTGATTGATTGATTGATTGATTTATCTTTAAAAAACAGGAGGTAAAGTTAGGTGCAGATAAGTGAAGTCACATCAGATAACATACGTTTAAATAATTACTTTAATATTACTAGCAACATTACTAGCATCTACAACAGCTAAAGAGTATATACGGAGAATAAAATATCATGTATACAACAGTAATAAATCATAATTCCTAAAATAATGTATTTTTTTCTGAATGTTTATTACACTAGAATATCATCCAAAAACACAACTTGATTGGCAATTTGCTATAGCAGGTCACTGATCTGCCTGATGGAAACAGTTTGGATGGTTGGTGATGGAAAGCGTGTGTGTTTGCTCATTTACAACACAAACGCTAGATTGAGCAAAAAAAACTGTGTTCTTCTATTCTCCTCCCTCCCCCCTTTGGGCTTTTCTATGATAAGCTCCCCTAAAGAACCCTATAGAACCGCCTGGCAGATTGCCCCCCTCCCCCGCTTCATCATATTTAAGGTGGCACAGGTGGAGACAGAGCTACAGCTGCTGGAGCTTCGCTGCAGATTGAAATGTCAGTCTACCAGCCTGTAAAAGCAAGGAGTTGCAATAAGGCTCAAAAAATGTTGAGACCATTTTTATTTTATATTTCATGTTACAGTTCCAGAGAAGCTGTCAAGACATCCTGAAACTCATTTGCTCTGCAAGAAAAAAATGTGTAAAATTCAGACCAAAAAGAAAGAGAAAATGTGCCAGACTCATTGTTTTTCCATCACAAATATCACAGTTTTTCCAACTGTGTAGTTTCTCTGTAACTATTCTATGTGTTTTCTTATTATCAAATCCTCTGAAAGCCATCCTAAAAACACAGGTCATCTCAGATTAGAACTGTAGGGATAGGATTAGTGCTGCCTTTGTGTACAAGGAGAACATGGAAGAAGCAATCCTTTTACCCCAAACACTAAAAAAGCCAGAAATTATACCACAAAGTTGTAATCTAAAACAGGTTTTGTTGTGTAGATATGGATATTGTATTTAAATGGTCCACCTTAAACATGCTTCTTCCCTGACATTTCTTTTTGTGCTTTTCATGGCGTCTCAGTTCAGCAATAAAGACGAAGGATGGAAGAATATTTTCCCATCTTTTTGTTTCATAAATACTTTCAATGAGAAAGTAAAATTTTACATTTGAACAGGAGTTAAATCAGATTCAAGACAGATATTGAACAGAACTCAAACTGGGACAAACTAAAAACAAACCAGATTTAAAGCAGAGTCAAACCAAATGAAAAACAAGATCCAAACCAAAGAACAAAACAAGTTTTAAACCAAGGGCAAACAAATCCAGACCAGATTTAAATCAAAAAATCAAAACCAGATCCAAACCAACAAGGTCAATACAGTATCTCGGTGGTCTCAAACTGACAGCCCATGGGCCATTTGCAGCTACAAAGACAATATTTTACTGTATAAATACATATATATACATTCTGAGCATGTGCAAATATGGCGTCACTTCCACTAAAGCATTTTACGATCAGTTTGTCCTCGCATGTTTACAATAACAACCTCTTAAAACGTTTATAATAATGAAAATATTTACTTTAACGTTTAAAAAACGAGCGAAAAAGCAAATATTAAGGATCAGGACCGTACGATTCTGCACTGGACTACAAACAGACTACAAATGTTTTTTCTTTGGCTTCGTTTGACGACAATTTGGTCCCCAAGGTAGGAGGATTCTGCCCCACTTACTGACACTTCATTAAAGCCGTAAACACGGACATGTTAATAATGACATTTTTTGTTTGTTGTTTTTTTAATATATTTTATCTACTTTTCTACAGAGCTATGACTGTCAAGATAATTTTCTCATTATGGGATCAATAAAATTCCTCAAAGTTCAATTTTATTTTATTTTTAAAAATAAACTTTATCACACCTGCGCAGTTGGAAGAATTGATGCTCCGGGACTCGATGTTTATGCCTGTGACCCTGTGACGTATTTTTGACAGCAATTTAACAGGAGAAATTCATATTCAAGCCCAGCAAGAGTCGTATTCCAAACAAAGACAAGTTGTATTCAAAACAGACATGTGAAACGTAAAATTAAAGGTTGTATTCATATTTTTTCTGCAAAGTTGTGCACAAAACATACATTTTTGCACAACTTTGTATTTCTGAATACAAATATTTCTTTATGAATGAGTTTCTTTTTGAAAGATTCCTTACCCCATACTCCAAGCCAAGCGTCTGTCATTCCGTCACGTATTTGTCAGGAGTCAGCGCTCTGTCTCCCCCTCCGGTCACCAGCAGGAGCCGTCTCTAGAGTACTGGCTGCACTCAATCTCCCAGCAACCCCAGCACATACTCCCCAGATGCCACTCAGCTGTCATTCATCACCTAATCACCCTAATCAAAGCCTGCTCAGTGCGAAGTATTGTTTGTACCTTCCTGCCTGCATACCAAGTGTTTCCTCCTGATCTGAGCACTTGTTTACCTTACCCGGCTTCGTACCAGACTCTGCCTCTTTGCAGCCTCGACCTTTTGCCTAGATTTTGACTATGATTAGCTTTGTGGATTTTTAGCTGAGCTTTGCTTCTGTATGCCTGTTTTATCAATAAACCTGCTGCACGTGGAACCAGCTGTCTGCCTGTTTGTGGCAGTATTGTTGAGATTTTCATTGCTGGTAATGAAAGCAATATACAACTTTGCAGTGTTGTGGTTAGGTGATGTTCCTTAATTTTTTGACACTGTGATCCAGTTGAGGGAAGCTCTCTATTGTTGAGAAAAACATGAATTCTTGTGATCATGGAGTTCTCCGTTGTTTAATTGGCTCAGACAGTCATAAAAGTGGCAGAACTGTCAAAAATGCTACTGGGAGCTGATCTTTTTCAAATACTTTTTAATTAATTTTTTTGATCTTGAAACAACAAATGAACAAAAAATATAACATAATATTTGCATGTGTGCACAGGGTAGACCACATGAGTTCCTTATTTTTCTTTGATCTCAAATATGTGTTACACTTGTTCTGATCTCCAATGAACAGTGCTGTTCTTTTACTAACGGCAGTTTAAATTTAACTACTACTAGTGAGTGAATAAAATAACTTGTGTCACTTGGAAGCTCTGCTTAGTGTCCAGCAGTAAGAAGTAGGGAAGAGAAGCCATGTTCAGAAGAACCCATTAATGGATGTTAAAGAACTGTAAAATTAAAGTCTTATTTTGTGTTTAATCATTAAAAAGTAAAAGTGTTATTTGAACTGTGTCATTAAGGACGTTTAAATCTGAAAACAGCAGATATAGAAGACTGAATAAACGGAAAATTGACATTTATTACTAGTTTATTTACTTATTTATTTCTTTTATCTGTTTATGTATTTGTTTGAGAGTTTTATTAGTAATTTTGTACAGGTAATAATACAGTACACTTAATAGTGCAGAACATGTTCTGTGAGTTTGAAGATTTGAGATTAAATGTGGGAGTGAGTCCATGTTCCGTAGGTTCGGAGGAAGAGAGTTCCATAGCTGGGGGGCTGAGCGGCTGAAAGCCCTGCTTCCCATGGTGTTGAGCTGGACAGGAGGTACAACCAGATGGAGGGAGGAAGAGGATCTAAGGGAGCGAGCAGGAGTGGAAACCTAAAGGAGGTCTAGAAGGTAAGGTGGGGCAAGGTTATGGAGATCTTTAAAAGTCAGCAGGAGAGTTTTGAAGTGGATCAGTTGAGTGTCTGGTAATCAAGCTGTTGTAGAACCGGTGAGATGTGGTGGGTGGTGATAAGGCGAGCTGCTGCATTTTGTACTTGTTGCAGTTTATGGAGCGTTTTTTGTGCTGGCCAAAGAGAAGACAGTTGCCGTAGTCTAGGCATGTGGTGACGAGGCTGTTGGCTGTGGACAAGAACGGCTGTAGCATGAGGGATGAGGAAGGGACTAAGACAGCAGATGTTCTTTAGGTGGAGGTGTGCTGGCCAGGTAATGTTATTGACATAGGAGGTGAAGAAGAAAGAACTGTCGAGAATGACACCCAGACTTTTAACATGAGGGGAGGGAAAAATAGATGTGTTGTCAACTGGAACGAAAAAGTTATGGATTTTCTTTAAAGTGAATTTACTGCCAACTAACAGAAGCTCAGTTTAATTGCTGTTTAATTTTATAAAGTTTGAGGCTAACCAAGATTTTATTTCAAGAAGACAGTTGTTAATGTAGGAAGATGACAGTGCAGAATTGGGTTTAGAGATGTAAAGCTGAGTGTCATCCGCATAACAGTGAAAGAGGATTTGGTGTTTCCGAAAGATGAAACCTAGGGGGAGAAGATAATTGATAAACAGTAGCAGCCCCAAGACAGAACCCTGGGGAACACCTGTGGAAACGGGGAATGAAGAAGAAGAAAGAGATTTGAATTGAGCATGAGCATTAGCATCAGGCGCTAATGCATCTGTCTCTATTACCATACCCTACAGTCCTTTAGCTTTCAGCAAATGTTTCATCTGAAACTTCCACGTTGCCCAGTTTTCTGGTCCGCTCAACTTGTCAATAAACAGCTTATCTTCCATTGTGAGACCCACAATACTGTCTATCTGTTGTGGGTCGTCAGATGCCATGACAGCACCCACCTGTGCTCAATCAGCCACCAGGTATGGCCACCATGATTGCCTGCACCTGGGTCTCCAGCAGATGTATAAAGGATGGTGGAGATCCCAGTTCCGGCGCCAGACTGTTAGCTTGCCCAAGACGGTAACGTGCTGGCTCCCAAGACGTGTCTCAGGACTCACTCTTGTCATAGATTTGCCTTACTAACTTGTGTGTTTGTTTGCCAGTGGCTCCCGCCTTCTCTCCACTACCCCTGCTGCCTCCCCGAGCTCATCCAACTCCGCTCCCGACGCAAGACCAATCCATACCGGACTTTCCCCATCAACATTCATCGCCTTACCCTCAAATAAACTTCATAATTTCAATTGTGTCCTGCGCGTGGATCCTCCCCTTCCTGCTCACCGCATAACACTATCAGATGCCAGATAAAACTGCATTAGCTTATTAGCCACGTTCTGGGCCCATAACCTTTTGTAACGTCTTTATTTTCATTCACAGAAAAGGAACTACATCTAACCAGCCGATTTTTTTTTTTTTTTTTTTGGGGGGGGGTCCATGTATTGTGGGGGCTGGGTGATGGAGGGAGAAGCTGGGGGAGAAAAGGGTGGTTGTTTTGCGTGGCTGTTCCTCTTACGTTGTGTGTATTTGGTTGAACCTGTGAGTTTTTTATTTTATTTTATTTTTTATGTAAAGCACCTTGTGTTTCACTTGAAGGAAGGCGCTGTACAAATAAATAAGGTTTGAGTCAAACTGAAGATTTTGTTTGTTAGTTAGATAGTTAGTTAGTTAAACATCACCTTTCTGTCCATGATGGAATAAACACTGGTCTCCAATTGATGCCGGGCAGGATGTAAAATTTTTCAATAAACGCCAGGGCTACTACTAGACAATATACAGTACATGTTTATGTGGGATCAAGCTTCAAAAAATGATGGAAATTCAAGTTGGCTATACGTGATACATTTATCCAAAATGCACATTTCTGCATTGTCCACACATATTTTAACCATATCCCTTACCCCAACGCTACCCTAATTAGAGGGTGCAGTCTCATTCAACTACCGAACAATAACCCGTCTCTCCACAACATGGAGGCTCATGTCAGGCATCACTGCAACCAAAACACATCGGCACACGGATCAATTCATGAGCAACAGAAGGGCATTGGTAGAGTTTCCAGAGGGGCCGAACGCCAACTCCTGGTTGACAGAACAGTCACCTTAAGACTGCAGGTCACGACACACCAACCTGTGAACAGCCTGGACTGATTACAGGAAAACCTATGACTCAATGCTACACCTGGATCACTGAATGCTTGAAGCTGGACAACATCAACAGGACTCTAAGAGCCTTAATAGGAAACTCAATGAAGTTGTGGAATACCACCCTTGAAACCAATGGTAAGCCACTTGCACAAGTGTCCATCAAATGTGGCATATACCAAGCAGATGTTCTGTTCCCACTGCAGTTCTGCATAGGTCTGAACCCCCTCAGCCAAATTATCAAAAATACTGGCTATGTATACCAACTCAGGAATGGACGACCATCAGTCACCTCTTCTACATGGATGACATCAAGCTATAAGCTAAGAGCGAGCGTGACATTGACTCCCTGATCCACACCACCAGGATCTACAGGACTGACATTGGGATGTCATTCAGGCTGGAGAAATGCAGTCGGATGGTAACAAAGAGAGGCAGGATAGTCCACACTGAAGGGGCCTCACTCCCAGAAGGAACAATAGCAGACATTGAGGACAGTTACAAGAACCTTGGAATTCTACAGGCAAATGGAAACCTGGAGCAGGAAACAAGGAAAGCCGCAACAGCCAAAAACCTCCAACCAGTAAGGCAAGTCCTGAGAAGCCAGTTCAATGGTAAGAACAAGACCCGGACAATAAACGGTTACACACTGCCAGTCATCAGATACCCTGCAGGAAGAGTTAAAAGGCCAAAGGAAGGGATGTTTTGCTGTTGGACTTCTATGTTCGTCATTGTTTTACTATAATGAACATCATGTTCAACACAAGGGTGTCCATCAATACACTTGGCATCAGAACACCCTTGGCAGGAGATTGACGCTCGACTTTAAAGTAGTTTCAAGTGACCTTCGGATGTATTTCTTGGACACTCAGGTAAAGAGAGGGGCAGAGCTGTCCACTGATCACTACCTGGTGGAGAGTTGGATTTACTGGTGGGGAAAGAGGCCGAAAATATTTGACAGGCCTTAATGTACTGTGAGGGTCTGCTAGGAAGTCATGCTGCGCCCTCTGTCAGGAAGGTCTGAGGTCTTAACTCCCACATCAGGGAGAGCTGTAACTAGGGTTTTCTCTGCTGCTTTCCGGGGCTGTGATTGAAAGGTTTCTGGTGCCTGTCATTGTGGCAATCTCCAAATCCTGTGGTGAACATGTAGACTTTGACCTGCGATATCTCAAAACCCGTAAGGAGTTTTAAAAAGAATGCAAGTTCAAGAACCCAAAGTCTGCTGAATAGCTTAAAAGTTGAATGACTTCTGTAGCTAAAGTCTACTTGAGTTCCATTGTTCAGTAGAAAGTCTTTAGTTATAAAAGGGAGATTCGAAGATTCAATGTGCCTTTTTCAATGGAGTTAAAAAAGTGGTAATTGGTTGAAATGTTGAAGAGTTATAAAGTTGAAACTTTCGGGCAGTAATCCCCTAAAAGAGCTGAATATGTTGATAGATGAATGAGCTAAATAGTGTAAGTAGCTAAAGAGCTACAGATGTCCAAAAAGTGTACAGAAGAAAAACTGATCACTATAGTGTGAATGCTACACAGCATTCACACAATTAGAGGACATTACAGAAATCTCAACTCCCATCTTTAAAATGGAAAAAAAAATCTTTGAGGCTGGAATTTAATTTGATCAGAAAATATAAATTGTATTTGTAGATTTCTGAATGTACTGCATCAAGAAACTGTTGGCCAAACAAGAAATCTTTAGGGTTTCATGTAACAAATAGCATCTCCCTCTTTCCTCTGTCTGCACCCCTATACCCCCCACCCCTCCAAAACACACACACACAAAAAAAAAAAAAAGAACAGACAGTGTTGTCACAGAGCATGTGTGGGGTGGGAATCTCAGCCAGTCAACCCAGCAACTCATCTGTCCTCCCATTCCGGTCTAGGTGATCCTGAATACTTCCACAACCTCTCTTTTCTTTTTGAGTGCCATTACCCAAACTAAGACTATTTGTTCCCCCCAATAGGCCCATGATCTGCCTTTTGTTTAAAGCCCAACCTCCCATTCACACACCCCAGGACCACAGACAAAAGAGGAAAAGATAGAGGCCTGAGCTCCTTTGCTCAAACTGCATGTACAGAAGGAGTCGCTCTGGTCCTGAAAGGAGACCTTTCTGCTGTAGCTGACCCCCCACCCGGTGTTTGTGAAGACATCTCTCCCTGTCCTCCCAAAAACGAAAGATCAGTGTTTGCACTTGCAACAACGATACTCTTTCTTCATAGTAGATGGTTTCATATCTTCACATTTGTATATAAATGTATTCACTCATATAAGTGCAGACCTTAAAAAAACATTCAATTTTTTAAATGTTTTTTAACAAAACATAAATGTGATAAAGCACAAGCATTTATTGAGTATAATTTGAACATTTTTAATCCTAAGAAATCTATAAATATACCATGGATGTAATATTTATAAATTTATCACAAAGAACAAGTAGTTTCTTTTTAATCTTTTAACAATAAAAGATTAACCAAATCCAGTTGACTGCTTTTTTACCCTTCACTTAAATGGAATCCACATGGATACTGTATGCAGAATCAATCAAATTGAACACTACCAGGACACAACAGCAAGGTAATTTAGAAGGGGCCCGGCACCCGAGGGCAAGGACCAGAATCCGCACCACAAGGATACGGACACCCTCCAGGTTCAGATGTAATATGATCCCTCGCTCATGGACTTGCCAGAGAACTAAGGGATCCCTGTCCCTGCGTAGGGAGGGGGCCGCAGGGCCCAGGAGGCCGACACCCAAGAGACAAGGCCACTGCTGCTGAAGACCCTGGTCCCTCCACCGGGGATGGTGTAGGGGACAGAAGAGCAGCAGTCCCACCTTCCTTGTGTATTGTATTTGTGTGTTGGGGTGTGTAATAAAAGGGTGCAGTTAAAATTGGCGAGCATGGCACTGAGGACATCTCCTGATTGCTTACAGGGATGTCCAAGCACCCCCCACCAAGGGTGGACTGCATGCTTTCAATTTATGACTTTTTTGTTTTGAATAAATACACACTTTTTGAGTTAAAATATACATTTATTATGTATCTCTGTGTTTGTATCACAAACCTCATTTTGTTTAGTTTACTCATTTTGGTTTATTTAATTGAAATCACGCGTCTTTGAGTTGCCAATGCTGAGGATACCAGTTGGTACAAGTGTGGCTAAGGTTCTGCTCCTTGAACTATGCAGTGAGGCCAAAAGAGGAAGTCAACCCATCACAGCCTTTAAATAACCCAGCCAGGCAGCTGGGCAGGTGCCATCTCCAAAAGCCTCCTAGGGGAGAAACTATGGAGTAATTTATTGTTTATTTGCTTTGTTTTTGTTAGTTGTTAAATCATTTTCTAATCTTATTTGTGTACTTTTTTTCTTTCTCTTTTTTCTGTGTAAAGACAAAGTTTTGTGTTTATTCTCATCTGTAGTCTGTTAAATGTGGCTTAGTTTCCCCCCATGTTTGTCAGGTGGTCTGATCAGCCACTATATATGATTCCTTGTTGTGTCTTTGATTAGGTCAGTTTATTTCTGCTACTTGGTCTTTTCAGTTGGTTAAGTTAAAGTTAAGTTTGTTGTTGCTGAGTTATTTCTGTCTCTGTTGGTCTGTTTTAAGGCCCGTTTGTAAGTGTTCTGATTTTTTGAGAAAAATTCTAACTTTCGTTTTTTTGATGAATTTTCTGTGGTCCTCTTTGGCTGCTCGGTCCCTCACACTTCTGATCAGAGACGGACCGCTGTACCTCTGTGCCCCAGCCTTCCTCAAAAACAAAAGAAATCCTGTTTGTAACAGAAAGGGAGGAACTCCCCTGCTTTGACCCTGCATGCAGCTTTTTGGACCATCTGCTTTCTGTTTTGGGATGCAGGTTCAGACCCACCTGAGAGCCTTGCGACAATCCCACGTGAGGCTTCATCACACATTCTATGCTTTAAAACATATGAGATTCAAACTAACATTAACAAAGCAACTCAGATTAAATGTTCATTAAGTTTGAAAGCAACAATGACACAAAGTGAAGAGCTAAGAATTCTGTGTGTTCAAATAAGATGGTGAAACAACTGTTTTCTTATTTCCTTCAGTTCAAACAGTTTAGCAGATCAGGTGGGGTGTGCTGTTTGGTTTAACAAACAGATCCTCAATAAAGTATTAATTCAAAAAGCAACCAGTACAGAGCAAAGAGGCCAGAGCCTAGAGCGGGCACTCCAAGCACATCCAAGTCAAGTAAGGTCATTGTTAAACACTCGGACTCGACAGGGTTCAGGATTCTAACCCTCTCCAGATGTGAAGAAAATAGCAGCTGAAATGATAAAGGGAACCAAGACCTGCAGTTCATTTTTTGTGTCTCCAGGACACTGCATCCCCACATAGATGATGGTTGGTTTCAGTTTCAAGGGGGGGGCAGGTTATCACTAAGCACCATTGTCAAAAACCATGACACCCTCCTCAATAGTCTGTAGTTACAGGATTTCAAAGACCTACCTGCTTGATGTAGAGCCAGGATGGTCCGTAGCATCACCAGCGCCGTTTCTGCGGTTTTCGATGGCTCCCACTAAGCTGAAGCAGATGTCTGCAGAGGCACCTGTTTGGCTCAGCCTCCTCCTCCAGGCTGGGGGGTGGTCAGCCTGCCCCAAAACACAAACTACTTAACCCCCCAGCAAGCTATTGTTTTAAGCATATCCTCAGCTGACAAGCTGGGGCAGGCATGCATACAAATTTCTCACGTGCACATGATCCTGTGCACCTGATAACGATGGCTTCGATGAAGACAGTGACATTAGAAGCTAGTTGATGATCTGACCGCTGAGAAAAATGACAGTCTTGATGAAAATATACAAATTAGTGTTAGCATGGCCTCTAAGGAGCTTACTGCGTTTTAGTAGGGCGGTGGGGGGAGGCCATCTGTTTAAGGACATTTTGGGACTGACAGATGAATGATCCAATCTCTGCTCTTCTGAGACAGCCGGAGGGATTATGTGATGAACACTGATTTACAACTTAATGTTGTATAACTTTACTGTGGGTGGAGGGCCGAGCTCAAATGTCTTAGACTGCAGGGCAGTGACCAACACCAATCCCCTCACCCCCACCCCATAAATTTGTTTAAGAGGGTCATTTAAGTTCATTTTTTTCCTCATTAATGTACACAAAGCACCCCATATTGACAAAAAATACTGAATTTTTGACATTTTTTCAGATTTATTAAAAAAGACAAGCTGAAATTTCATATGGTTCTAAGTATTCAGACCCTTCTCCTGACCATCCTTGAGATGGTTCTACACCTTCATCTGAGTCCAGCTGTGTTTGATTCTACTGATTGGACTTGATTAGGAAAGCCACAACCTGTCTATATAAGACCTTCCAACTCACAGTGATGTCAGAGCAAATGAGAATCATGAGGTCAAAGGAACTGCCTGAAGAGCTCAGAGACAGAATTGTAGCAAGACACAGATCTGACCAAGGTTACAAAAAATATCTGCTGCACTTAAGGTTCCTAAGAGCACAGCGGCCTCCATAATCCATAATTCCTAGAACTGGCCGTCTGGCCAAACTGAGCTATTGGGGAGAGAGGTAAAGAAGAACCCAAAGATCACTGTGGCTGAGCTCCAGAGATGCAGTCGGGAGAAAGTTGTAGAAAGTCAACCATCACTGCAGCCCTCCACCAGTTGGGGCTTTATGGCAGAGTGGCCCGACGGAAGCCTCTCCGTAACCAAGATAGAACTTTCTGGCCACAATTCTAAGCGGTATGTGTGGAGAAAAGCAGGGACAGCTCATCACCTGTCCAATGCAGTCCCAACAGTGAAGCATGGTGGTGGCAGCATCATGCTGTGGGGAGTTTTTCAGCTGCAGGGACAGGACTACTGGTTGCAATGGAGGAAAAGATGAATGCGGCCAAGTACAGGGATATCCTGGACCAAAACCTTCTCCAGAGAGCTCAGGACCTCAAACTGGGCTGAAAGTTCACCTTCCAGCAAGACAATGACCCTAAACACACAGCTAAAATAACCAAGGAGTGGCTTCACAACAACTCCGTGACTGTTCTTGAATGTTCCAGCCAGAGCTCTGACTTAAACCCATTTGAACATCTCTGGAGAGACCTGAAAATGGCTGTTCACCAACGTTTACCATCCAACCGGGAGAACTGGACAAGATCTGCAAGGAGGAATGGCAGAGGATCCCCAAATCCAAGAGTGGAAAACTTGTTGCATCTTTCCCAAAAAGACTCATGGCTGTATTGGATCTGTCAGGGTTGACGTGCGGTCACAAATGCAGACGGCACCATTAAATGCAAAGTCTTTCATTTATTCGAAAGAAGTACTTGAAAACCAGAACATAAACTCATGAGGATACAAAAAAAAAAAACACCCAACAACCAGTGCAGGGGAGACGAAGATTTATAACCAGGAGGAGAGGATGAGGTAATTGAAAACAGGTGTGCCAATTAAGGAGGGAGGGAACACACACTAGGAAGGCAGTGTCAAGAGACCTGAAAAAACAGAGGAGAACACAGGAAGTACATCCAACAACAAAATAAAACAGGAAGTGGACACCAAACACAAATCCAACAAATATCCAGGGTCCATAACTCCACAAGATCAAAAGGGAGCTGTTACTAAATACTGAGCAAAGGGTCTGAATACTTAGGACCATGTGATATTTCAGTTTTTCTTTTTGAAAAAAATCTCCAAAAATGTCAAAAATTCTGTTGTTTTTTTAGCAATATGAGGTATTGTGTGTACATTAATGAGGAAAAACATTGACATTTTAGCAAATGGCTACAATATGACAAAGAGTGAAACATTTAAGGGGGTCTGAATACTTTCCGCACCAACTGTATGATGATAATTAAAAATAAATGAATAAATGTAGACGGTATGGTGGTGCAACTGAGGAAAGTATGAGGACACATAAGCACAAGTTAATCATGTAAAATATATTTTAATGTCCTGTAAATTTTAAAAAGCGCTAAAATAAATCTACATGTAATTAGTAGAAGCTCAAGCTTTTAACAATGTTAACTTATGTCAACTTTACATAAGACAAAAAATGTAAACATCACCTCATACTCTTTTATTTATAGAAACAAGGAGGGGCAGGGGTAAAAAAATAACATACAAGAATGGAGTACAACAGAAAATCTTATTCCACAAACTTATTAATGTATAGAAAATTGATCAGTTTCTACAACTTGGTTGTGGTGCTCCATGTATGCTTTCTCAGCCAGCATCTTACAGCCTGCAGTTATGTGCTGGATTGTTTCAGGCTCCTCTTTGGACAGCTTACACCTTGGTTCTTGTCTGGTGGATGCAGAAGAAAGGATTAGATGCAGGCGGATAATTCACTGTGGCAACTGCTAAAGAGAGCAGCTGAAAGAAAAAGACTAATTTTACATCAGTGGATGTAATTCTAATCTTACAGATATTTGAAAACAAACAGAGGACATAAAAGAGTATAATCTATATATAACCTCATTTCCTTTTTTCTTATATGTGGGTTAGTAGGTCACCTGCAGTGTCTTGTTCTTAGTATTTGTCTCTTTGTATGTGTGTGTGTGGTTTTTCTTTTGTTTGTTTCTTTGTTTTTTGTTTTTTTTGTGGCTCCAAAGTTCAATCATGGTTCAGGGTTTTTTTTATTGCCATGTAAACATCAACTTACATTGAAGCACAATGGAAGTATTGTGAAGAGCTCTCAGTCACAGTTTAGATTGAGGAAAGACAAATTGGAATTACTGTACAACTATGTATACTGTATTACTGTAATGTACTACTGTACAACTATGTCTATCAACTATTGTTGTAGATTCTAATAAAATAATAATAGTCGGGGATTTTAATATTCATGTAAAGGAACCAGTATCACATGCACACTCTGGACCTTGTTTTAATTCATGGTATAGAGATCCGCCAGCTGAGTGTGCTATCACATAACGCCATAGTCTAAGATCACCTTCTAATTACCTTTCAGTTTGTTTTAGAGAATTCCATCGCTCCAATAAATGGTTGATGTTGCTCCTTTGAAACCAAAACTGTTAAGACAAAACCAAGTATCACCGTGGTTCAACGCTGTAACATGTTCCCTTAAACAAGTAACTTGTAAGTTAGAAAGAGAATGGCACCGATCCGGCTCAGAGCAGTCCCTAAATAACTGGAAATATAGCCTTTTCAATTATAAAAAATCTCTGTGTAAAGCCAGAACCCAATACTACTCAGCTTTAATAGCACAGAATGGAAATAATCCGAGATTTCTTTTTAATTCTATAGCCAGACTGACTAGCAGTCACAGCTCAGTAGAACCACATATTCCTGCTACTCTCAGCTCTGAGGATTTCCTTACATTTTCTGATAGTAAAATCTCAAATATTAGACATAAGATGAAAAAAGTTCTCCCTACTATCAGCCCAGAGCAGGCTAAAACAGCAGAAACAAAGGCATCTATTGAAACCTCTGTAACATTAGACTGATTCACTGCTGTAGATCTAGCAGAATTAACATGAGTTATTACATTCTCCAAAAGCTCAACTTGTCTTTTATACCCAATCCCCACTAAGCTTTTTAAAGAAACCGTCCCCTCTATTAATGAATCAGTTTTACATATTATAAATACTTCCATAGAAACAGGTTATGTGCCACAGTCTTTTAAATATGCAGTTGTTAAACCTCTTTAGGTCCTGAATTGAAAATTAATCAAAATCAGCCATCACTTTTGAATAACTGATTAACATAATTATTTTTAAAAAAAAAAACTAATAAAACAGGCCTGGACAAATATGATGGTACCCATAACTTAATATTTTGTTGCACAACCTTTTGAGGCAATCACTGCAATGAAGCGATTTCTGTATTTGTCAATGAGCGTTCTGCAGCTGTCAACAGGTATTTTGGCCCACTCCTCATGAGCAAACTGCTCCAGTTGTCTCAGGTTTGATGGGTGTCTTCTCCAAATGGCATGTTTCAGCTCCTTCCACAGATGTTCAATGGGATTCAGATCTGGGCTCATGGAAGGCCACTTTAGAATAGTCGAACGCTTTTCTCTCAGCCATTCTTGGGTGTTTTTGGCTGTGTGTTTTGGATCGTTGTCCTGTTGGAAGACCCATGACCTGCGACTGAGACCAAGCTTTCTGACACAAGGCAGCACATTTCTCTCCAGAATGCCTTGATAGTCTACAGATTTCATTGTACCTTGCACACATTCAAGACACCCTGTGCCAGATGCAGCAAAGCAGCAAAGCAGCCCCAAAACATTACTGAATTTAATTGAAAATGTTATTGAATCTGTTTGAATTTCTGTTTTGTTTTGTTTTTTATATAGTCTTGTTATTTGGACCTTGAGTCCATGATAAATTATTATATCCTATTCTATACTGATGTAAACCTTATTTTGCAGCTAATCTGCATGATGACAGTCTTTTTCCAGTGCATTGTAGACGTCACTCTCATCCATCAGCTGCTGAATTAGAATCTTTTGCTGTGAAGTACAAACTTTAAATCACTTTTTCTTCAGCATTATGACTAACACTTTGCGAACCATCACATCATCACCCATTCTCATATGAGTCCATCCTCACTTTGCACAGAGTTTTGGTTCCAATACCTACTCCTCACTCAATATACTGTATATACATGCATTGGAAGCTCAATGAAGTTTTGGAAAACCACTCTTGAAGGCAATGGTAAGCCACTTACACAAGTGTCCATCAAATGCGGCATATACTAAGCTGATACTCTGTCCCCACTGCTGTTCTGCATAAGTCTGAACCCCCTCGTCCAAATAATCAACAAGACTGGTTATGGATACCAACTCAGGAATGGGGTAACCATCCTCTACAAGTATGACATCAAGCTACACGCTAAGAGTGAGCATGACATTGGCTCCCTGATCCACACCACCAGGATCTACAGGACTGACATTGAGATGTCATTCGGGCTGGAGAAATGCAGTCAGATGGTGACAAAGAGAGGCAAGATAGTCCACACTGAAAGGGCCTCACTCCCAATACAATAAACAATAGCAGACATTGAGGACAATTACAAGTACCTTAAAAAGTCCTGAGAAGCCAGCTCAATGTAAAGAACAAGACCGAGGCAATAAACAGTTATGCACTACTAGTCATCAGATACCCTAAAGGAATAATCAGAAGGCCAAAAAAAGAGATACAGACAGCATATTTTAAGACACGAAAGCACCTCACCATGACCTAGAGGGCCTGGAAAAATCATCTGGGTCTAAAACATGAAAGTAAATTTTGTGACGTGTTTTTTTTCAACGATTCCTTTCAAGGTAAGAAAATTGAGTAGCGCATGTTTTGCCAGGAACGTCCCTTTGTTATGTTGAGAATTTGGCCTTTCTAACTCTAAGAGAATGCAGGGACATTTCTACTTTGACTAGTTTTTCCCTTAACGGATGCAAAATGTCCAAGTTTTCAAGATAAATGTTTGGACCAATGTCCAAACGAATGGTTTCTGTAGTGTACTATTTGTCACATCTGTGCATCTATAAAAAGCTTGGCCAGAGATTCAGTGGCTTATATCAATCATTATCATCAATCAAATGATCAATTGAGTAGAGTAGCAGATAGGCTTCATCCAGATGGAACTGGGGGAAAGCTGGGGGTGTGAGACATCCATGTCCAAAGACAAGAGCACAGACAATCCACCTGGAATCTCTCCCTCTCCACCAGAGGACAGTGGGAAACAGGGACAACATATGAATTGCACTGCACCAAACAGAGGCATGAATAACAACATAAGATTAGTACTGGGTGACTGATAAAGAATAGAGGAAAAGTGAAGTAATAGAGGACATAACCCCAGTGCACCATACTTTCCCAGTTTCTAACGTCTAGCATCCTACTATCAACTATTGGATGTTGAAATTTAATTTCATCTCTATCTTTCAATCTCTCCCGCTCCCCCATAGCAGAATTGGAAAGAGGGACAACATACAGCATTGACAAATGACAATGGATTTAATAAAAACTGCAGGGAGGGGGACTGGGGGTGGGAGAAGGATACAAACCCTGGTCTTAGGTAGGGGAGAGAGGAGCAAGTAGCAAGTTAAATATTCTCTGATTACTAGCTAGTCTGGTAATAATCCTGTCCAAAGATGAATGTTTTAATCCTAACTTTGAATGTAGAAACTGTATCAGCCTCTTTTACATGAGCTGGAGGTTTATTCCATAAAACAGGAGCTTGGTGGCTAAAGGCTCTACCTCCAACTATATTTTTAGAGATTCTAGGAACCACAAGCAGTCCTGCATTTAGTGAGTGAAGTGTTCTGTTTGATTGGTAAGGCTCTATGAGATCTTTAATATCGGATGGGGTCATACCATTCAAGGTCTTATGGGTTAGCAGGAGGATTTTGAACTTGATTCTAGATTCAACTGGGAGCCAGTGAAGTGAAGCTAACACAGGAGTAATGTGTTCTCTTCTGCTGGTTCCTGCTAACAATCTAGCTGATGCATTTTGAACAAGCTGAAGACTTTTTAAAGAACTTTTAGGCACGCAGACGTGACAAGTGCATGGATGAGTTTTTCAGCATCACTTCTTGATAATATGTTTCGGATCCTAGAAATATTGCGTAGGTGAAAAAAAAGTAGTTTTCCAAGCATGTGATATGTGAGCCTTAAATGATAAATCCTGGTCAAATAAAACCCCCAGGTTAAAGATATTGTGTGAGCACAGAGAGCAGCTGCTCAGATCGGCTCACAGTCACAGATCCACAGAAATTAAAGATAACTTTATCCTCTTAACCATTACCAGACTCACAAGCAATCCAGCCTGTTTCCTAAGACGCTTATCGTCTTCTAATGCAGTTAAAGACTTTGGAGAGCAACCATTGCAAATATAGCTGTCAATCTTCATCACTATGTTGCCAAGAAAACTGCTGTGCCAGAGGATGAAATTGAGAAGGCCTGGAGCTCTTCAAGACCTTCAGAGCTCCTACTCATGTTTGCAGGACCTCAACTAACCTTCAGGTATTTCTGGGTTCTCTTCTTGAGGTTTGATCTCTTTATTCTCTTCCCACATCTTCTCTGTTTTATTTTAAGGATTAATTGCTGAGTGGGCGTTCACCTTTTCTTCGTTAGTAACATTAACTGGGAAATGGAAAGCATACTATTTAGAAACTTTGCCTTTTATGAAAGTGGTCTCTCAAATATTCAATCCATAATCGGTTTATATTAATCCCTTTCCACTTCATTCGTGCATCAGCAGGCTGAAAGAAAGCTTGGCTGGAAGAAAAAGCTTTGAAATTCACAAATATAACGAATTAGAGTACTTTGAAAATTTATAAATTTAGAGTTCAGGGCAGCAGCTTCTGATGCATGGATATCATCTCAGGCTCATAAAGAAGGGCAATACACAACAAAGGTCATCTCAAGGTACAATTATAAAAAACTAAAAACATCAAAGAACGTGACATTGACTCCCTGATCCACACCACCAGGATCTACAGGACTGACATTGGGATGTCATTCAGGCTGGAGAAATGCAGTCGGATGGTAACAAAGAGAGGCAGGATAGTCCACACTGAAGGGGCCTCACTCCCAGAAGGAACAATAGCAGACATTGAGGACAGTTACAAGAACCTTGGAATTATACAGGCAAATGGAAACCTGGAGCAGGAAACAAGGAAAGCCGCAACAGCCAAAAACCTCCAACCAGTAAGGCAAGTCCTGAGAAGCCAGTTCAATGGTAAGAACAAGACCCGGACAATAAACGGTTACACACTGCCAGTCATCAGATACCCTGCAGCAATAATCATATGACCGAAAGAAGAGATACAGACCACGGATGTTCAGATACAAAACCTCTTCCCCATACATGGAGGGCTCCATCCCAAATCCAGCTCCCTGAGATTGTATGCTAGCCTCAAGGAAACAGGCCGAGGATCTAAGCCTGACTGAGAAATCTACCAAGTAGGGTGAGAAAAGAATAAATACTGAATCAAATGGTAATTTGATTTGATTTTTTTGAAAGGATAGTGGTAAGAGGCTGTGATTGGTGTTGCTGGTTCTCCCCTTTTGGAAGATCTCTATCAGGCTCCAAGCAAATCCTAAATTAAATCTTTGTCTCAACTGTCCTTACGGGCGGATACAGTCTGTCGGCAGGTAAAAAATGGTCGGTCAATTCTGTACAGAGCACACAAATGGGCTTTACAAAATATCAAGCTGGTAGACTGCTCAGTGAACACCTAGAGAGAAAAAAATCATGTCTTTCTACATGCATGCTACAGGTGACAAGTCATAGTGAACACTTATACAACACATAAGGGTAAGTAAGGGGGAAGTAGGTTAGACACAGACGTGTCATACACATTTTTCATTTTTCCAAGCCCCCCCAAGTCTTGCAGAATGAGCAAGGAGCTTGTAGTGCTGTTCATGTGATACGTATGCGCTCCTTTCTGCAGCCTGACTGTTAGAAATGAGGAAATGAGACAATCAGAGAGTACTTTGTGTGGACGTCCTTCAGGTGTTCTACGGACACTCATGTATGGGTCAATGCTCCAAATAAGTGCATGCAACTTATGCTTTGCTGTTTTCTGCAGAGATCCACTTCTGTAATGGCTGTTGATGGAGCAAAAAGGTTTTCTATTGACAGTATTTTTTAGTTTAAAGAAATGGAAAATTTTGAAGGAACAACTTAAAAAAAACTGATTTAAGACCCATCATTTGAGATACTAATATGATTTCAAAAGTTTTAAGCTTAGTCTGCAGTTTCTAAATATGGGCATTTAGGATAAAGATAAGGACGTATGTTTACATCATGGTTTGACATTGACAACTGACCGTCTCATCTCTGGACTCAACAAAACTGAGAATCTAAAAAATGTGAAGCAATGTGCTGATGCAGCAAAAACTGTAACCTTGTAGTAGGGGCTGTTACAGAAACATGAGCCCAGTTTTCTTTGGGGAGTCTGTGCAGACACAAGATCATTCTGTGAAGGAGGGGGCTGTTTGCCAGCTAAAAATGTTTGACACGCCCCTCTGTTGAAGTCAATGAATTCGACTTTGTGGTAGGATTGGGAGGAAAAAAGGATGTTTCCATGGTAACAAGCGTGTGGAAACCTGATATAAACCGTGCACTACAGCAGTCATGCCTCTTTTGCTGCTTTCAGTGGGACATCAAAAGACCCCCCCCCCCCTTCTTCTGTTCTTTTTTTTTTTTTGAGACCTCCCTGGATTTGGACTACTGTCCTGTTAGCACCGGTAAAGTCAACAGGACCGGTATCTGCATGTGGGGGTGGCTACAAAGACATGTCACTCTAAGATTTGGCTTCTTTACTCTCCTTTGACCCCCAGTTCCATTGTTAAAAAGTCCTGGGGGGCACACTCGTGCTTATCAGTGTGTCAAATTGATCAAATGTGTGAGTGTGCAGGAGCACAGAAGCAGCATAATCCTCTGATCCTTTTAGCTTCAGGTCTGTGACTAACAATGAGAGGAGGCCAATGATTGTAGCTAAGCAGCATCTTGCAGCCCCCATCATGAATTACCAGCACGCGTGTAATGTGTGTTGGTGCTAGAGTGGGCTGCATCTCTGCTGACATAAGCCATGAGTTCTCTTTGACAACAAAATACCAACAACTGGCACACGGACGAGAACCGTTCATGACAGATACATGACATCATAAAATGCTGACGACAGAGTTTCTCCAAGAACTGAAGGCCGCAGGGAACCAAAGTTCTCCAAAAATCAAAGTTCTTCAAAAACTCCAAGAACAGATGTTCTATAAGAACTGAAGTTCACCAGGAACTGAAGTTCTCCAAGAGCCGAAGTTCTCTAAAAACTCAAACACTCAGAGAACTGAGGTTCTACAAGAATTGAAGTTCTCCAAGAACCGAAGTTCTACAAAAACTGAAGTCCCCCAAGAACTGAATTCCTTCAAGAACTAAAGTTCTCCAAGAACTGAGGTTCTCCAAGGACTGAAGTCCTCCAAGTATTTAGGTTCTACAAAAACTGAAGTCCACTGGAAACTGAGGTTCTACAAGAACTGAAGTTCTCAGAGAACTGATCGTGGGGGGAAAGAATTTAGAAACCTCAGGGATATGAAGGAGGAATCCTCTTCCAGGACGGACAGGTGATGTGCTAGAACTGTTGAAGAAGAATTAGCTTATCTAACTCTGCAACTACATTTTCTAGATATGTTTCTGATCCTAGATATATTGTGTAGGTGAAAAAAGGCAGTTTTTTACAAGCCAGTGATATGTGAGCCTTAAATGATAAATTCTGGTCAAATAAAACCCCCAAGTTTCTATTACTGCAGTTTTTTCTGGGTTTAGGAGGAGGTCATTAATTGTCATCCAGGTCTTGATGCCACTAATGCAGGCATGAAGTTTCTCTATGTGGTCATTCTGGTCAGGTTTAATGGATAAATACAACTGTGGATCATCTGCGTAACAGTGAACATTAATTCTGTGTTTCCTGATTATGTTCCCTAGAGGCAGCATGTAAAGCATAAACAGGATGGGTCCTAGAACTGAGCCCTGTGGGACTTCATAGGTAACGTGAGTGCAATGAGAGAAATGTCCATTTACATGAACAAACTGGTACCTATCAGATAAATAGGATTTAAACCATTGAAGGGCAGATCCTCTGATCCCTATGTCATGCTCTACTCTCTGGAGTAAGATGCTGTGGTCTATAGTATCAAAGGCTGCACTAAGATCTAACAGGACCAGAATAGAGATTAGTCCCTTTTCTGTGGCCAGTAACAAGTCATTAGTGACTCTAACTAGTGCAGTTTCAGTGCTATGGTGAGGTCTGAACCCTGACTGGAAATCTTCAAAGAGGCTATTGTCCTGTAGGTGGCAGTATAGCTGTTTAACTACCACTCTTTCTAATATTTTTTAGATAAAGGGGAGATTTGATATTGGTCTATAGTTGGCCAGAATGCCAGGATCTAAACTGGGCTTTTTTAGAAGAGGTTTAACAACTGCATATTTAACAGACTGTGGTACATAACCTGTTTCTATGGAAGTATTTATAATATGTAAAACTGATTCATTAATTAGGGGAAAGTTTCTTTAAAAAGCTTAGTGGGGATTGGGTCTAAAAGACAAGTTGAGCTTTTGGAGGATGTAATAGCTGATGTTAATTCTGCTAGATCTACAGCAGTGAATCAGTCTGTTACAGAGGTTTCTATAGATGCCTTTGTTTCTACTGTTTTAGCCTGATCTGGGCTGATAGTACAGATTAACCTTTTCATCTTATGTCTAATATTTGAGACTTTACTATCAAAAAAAGTTAGAAAATCTTCAGAGCTGAGAGTAGCAGGAATATGTGGTTCTACTGAGCTGTGACTGCTGGTCAGTCTGGCTATAGAACTAAAAAGAAACATTTCATTATTTCCATTCTCTGATATTAAAGTTGAATAGTATTGGGTTCTGGCTTTACACCGAGATTTTTCTTTTTATAATTTAAGAGGCTATATTTGCAGTTATTCAGCGACTGCTCTGAGCCGACTCGGCGCCATTCTCTTTCTAACTTATGGGTTACTTTTTTAAAGTGTTTCAGTGTTAAACCACAGTGATACTCCGTTTTGTCTAACAAGCTAAGTTTGAAAAGAGCAACAACATCAAGTGTTCTCCTGAGGGCCTCCATGGAGTCATCAACAAACTGATGGTTTTTTCTGGGACTGAAACTATGGGAGCTGCTCTCAGAGTCAGTGCTCATCATGTGACTAAGTAATGGTTGAACTGTGAGTTTAAACTCAGACACATAACGGTCAGATAATGTTCTTCTGAACTGTTGTTTATTTATTGGAGCAGTAGCATTTTCAAACTGAAACAAACTGAAAGGTGATTAGAAAGTGATCTGAGAGTGTGGGGTTATGAGGGAGCACACTCAGCTGATCTCTATACCATGAGTTAAAACAAGGTCCAGGGTGTGCTTGTGACAGTGAGTGGGTTCCTTTACATTTTGTGTGAAACCAACATTATCTAATAAAGCTGAGAAAGCATTTCCTAGACAGTCATTACGGTCATCAACATGAATATTCAAATCCCTTACTATTATTATTTTATCAGAATCTAAAACAAAAGTCGAGAGAAAGTCTGCAAACTCAGTTAAAAACTCTAAGTAGCAGCATTAAAGAGAAGCTCAGAGGATAGTTGGAAACTGCTGCTCTGCCCGGGTCCCGTCTCTGGGTTGTCAAGTTAATGCTCAGGACTTCACAGTCAACAAAGCACGTCAACTTGACTCAAAACATGGATCTCATTGTAATGTAATTTCACCAAATTTTCATTCATTGTTTTCGTTTCTCAATCCGGTATCTTTAAAGTCTTTAAAGTCCTTTTAATACCTTGGTCTGGGTGAATACTCGATTCTGATTGACTACTGAGTGTGGATTAAAAAGTGATAATCCACATTGATAATGTACACCTAAAAAAATTATTTACAAATTCTATATCACTGGGCAGGCTTCTTTAAAATAATCTTTAGTTTTATCTTCTGGAGAAAAACAAGTTATAAGAGGTGAACTTCTCTCTAAATTGATTGTGATGATCTGCATTTATGTTGCTTTACTTTGCTGCTGGACTTGAGATCACTGTCAGCTCAATAGCACGTTGTGATGTTACCATGGCAGCGTGCTGCACCAAGTAGAAAATAGTCTGCTTTTTGTGAAAAAGTGATCTAAATAAAAAAATAACAAGAATAAGGTGCTAAAAATCGATTTAATATTTATTTCTTTTGTAATTGACCATGGTATAAGTGGAATTATGTCTTTAAAAGTGTGCTTTTTCAGAAATGAACATACTTCGCAGAAGCAGTCCTCCACTTTGAATCAGACGGTACAGGCTATCACCACTTGTATTAATTTCTGATAATGCACACTTTGTTAAGCATTACTCCTTACTTCGTATTTTGATGTGATTGTCTTTTACTTTAATACACCCCACCAGCTAAGTCATCATTTTTTTAACTGTGTTGTGTTAGACAACAATAAAAACTTGTTAATTTTTATCTTTTATCTTCTACAGCAGGGGTTGTCAAAGTTTTTGGAGGGGGGGCCAAAGTAAAAGCTCAGCATTAGAATGGGGGCCAAGTTTGGTGAAAAAAAATTTTTTTCTTAACTGTCATTTGAACAGTTAACAAAGCAAAAGAACAAATAGATTTGTAACATTGTTTTAAAAGATGATGAGTTTTGGTCAACAACAGACCTGTGTGATGTCTATGTGAGTTTCTTTACGTGAGTTTCTTTACGTGAGCTTCTTTACGTGACTTTCTTTACGTGAACTTCTTTACGTGACTTTCTTTACGTGACTTTCTTTACGTGACTTTCTTTACGTGACTTTCTTTATGTGAGCTTCTTTCAACAAACATTCTTCTACAAACTCCTCTCACTGAAGGGCTGGCTACGCCGGTGTAAAGCCAAGCTACGTTCCCCCTGCCAGAATGTTTCCCCGCTCTCAGACATCACTGATTTGTTTCATATTTCAGATTTTGTCCCCAAAAGCCTTTAAAGAAGGTGGATGATTACAATATTGTCAGGTCTCAGTCAACCATCTCCACCTCCCTGTTGTTCAGTACTTTGACCCTGGCCTGTTCCCTGACTTTGCCTTTACCTTGTCCTGTCCTGTTCTACTTTTTTCATTAAAACTGTTACAAATGGATCCACATGCCTAAGGGCCTTTGTTACAAAAAGTCTTTATTCTGGGGCTTTTAGGAGTTTATTGTCTTATTTGATTTTTTGGTCCACGTATTCTATGTAAAACAACGACAGCTTTTTGTGTTAAACATGTCCTTTGGCTAATTTAGGATAAGCAACACGGTTTATGAAAGTGACTTTGTTATGGAAGCATTTAACTGCAGATAATTCATAAATAGTTGTTGCTTCTACAGCAAATTATTGGGGGGTAGATTCTGGTGGTCTGGATCAGCAGCCTGACAGAATCTGTGCCCCCTCTGGTTGTTTTACGTAGAATATGTGAGGGAAAAAAAATCAAATATGACAATAAACTCCTAGAAGCCCCAGAATAAAGAACATTGTAATCATCCACCTTCTTTAAACGCTTTTTGGGACAAAATATGAGTGTTGTCAAACAAATCACTGATGCCCGAGAGTGGGGAAACACATTCTGGAAGGGGGAACATACCTTGGCACAATACTGGGCTATTTCCAATACCACAACACCAGTTTCTGCCACAGCTTCCCTGGATTTGGCCATTTTTGAAAACATTATCTACTGTGCAGCATAGTCTCGTTGTAGTTGTTGGAGCTTATTGTTGACCTTCTTGTTGGTAAATTTGTCATAGTTTTTATTTGTTTCTCCTCGCCAACACAGCGTTTTTTCCTTACCGCGCTCTGGCTCTCCCTCTCCCAATCTCGCTCATCCTCCCTTTGTGACTTAATTTCTACTGCTGTTGTCACGGTCCTTCCTTTCTCTGCAGAGGCTGTGACAAAGAAAATGTTGTCTGCCCTCTAGTGGTGAAATAATACACTGTACCATTGACATTTGGGTGGAGTTACCTTTGTGTTCCTGCAGATGACACCAGAAACCACAAAACAAAATATATATTTTTTCCAAGCAGTGATTGTACAGCTGGTTTAATAACCATCAATTATGATTTATTGAGGACCACAAAAACTTTTCCCACGGGCCACCATTGGCCCGCGGGCCGCACTATGAGGACCTCTGTTCCAGAGATGTTATTTTTTTAATTAAATTATTTGGACAGAGACAGTCAGCCTTATTTTGTCTTTAATGAATCAAAGTGTTTCTACATAAAACAAAGGGCAGAGATTCAAACCTCTGTTTGTCCTTTGCTTCGCTGAAGGCATCCATCTTCATCTGTGCATCAGGTTGCACACATCTGCAGGAAATTAGACAGCCAGCAGTGCTGCCGGGGCCAGATGATTTAAGCCACACAACACGAGTTATAATCACATCTCTTTTCACAAAAAATCAGCAACTGTTAAGCAGTTGTTCAGAGTCCGGCTGGACTCATAAACTGAAAGTTCAGGAGAAAGAGTCTTAATGGGAACCATACAGATTTTTTTTAACCTCCTTCCTCCAGTTAGAGGGAAAAGTCTTCTCTGCCTCCACAGCCAACCACCCAGAGAAAGGAGTGGCTCCTGACAAGGCAAGCATGGAGCCAGAGCAGCCCAACTGTTGTCTCACAGGATACACTCCACCCCCCAAGGATAATAAATCCTGATGGATGGAAGTCGACTATTTCCAGACAGAGAGGTCAAAGGCTCTTTGGAGCCATCCACACATTAGTCAGGACCTCTGAAGAATAGAAGCTTTGTTTGATAACTACTGCAGAGCATGAAGAGGACATCCTTCATGAGATGAAAATCATCTCTGAGGAGGACCTCTGGCCTGGTCACTTCAAGATTCTACAATTCCATAACCAGAATCATGACTTTGCGACAAGACTAAAGCACACATGGGTCTTAAATTACCGTGATGTAAATCTGAGTCAAGAGTTTATGATAGATCTGGTTTTTATTTCAAGCAGGATTCTGATCCGACCAAAATCCACCCTTAAGTTACAAAATAGTGGTTTTGAAAATTGTAACTAATTGAATATTGAAAATTTGTGCTTATATGCAACAGAAAAATCTAACTTAATCAGTCAGACCTTTAATAATTATCATTATTGTTATTCAATTTACTCCAGATTATTCCAAGAAAGACAGATTATCTTCATTTTGATTTGAAATGATTTGGTCAAATGTTGCCAGATAGGGCCTATACTATGCTTTTCTTAAGTCTTTCAGAGTAAATTGTATCAATATATATGATCATACATTACAATTGGCATATGAAAAAACAAATTATTTATGAAACATAAGTTATTTTTGTGAACATTTTTCCTACACAGAAGTATGGCGCCTTGATCTCTGAGGCTCCGGTGTTCTCTGGTTGAGGGTGCCGCCCATTTCATGACGTCATCCTAGAGCCGGCCTCGGCAGCGTGTCTGTGTTTCCCCCACAAAAACAAATTACAACTACATGTTTGAGTATTAACTACATGACATAACAACTACAATGTACTCAGACAGATCACGAGAAATAAGAAAAAATATAATAATAAAATAGTATTTCATTTTTATTTTTTCATAAAAAATAATTATATTCATTTTATTTCCTGTATGCATTTTTTAAGCTATAGTTTGCTGTTGAGGTACAGCCCCACCTTCCTCCCCAGACTGCACGTCACTTCTTAAGGGTATAGGCTTCACTTAGCGGTCAAATTGATGAAAACGCTGGGAGAAAAGTCAGACTGTGTCATTTAATTTCCTCTTTGTTTGATTGCAGATTAGGTAGGGCACTTCACATTGGAGTTAGTTCTGTTTTGTTTATTATTTGGTTAACTCTGAAGTTCAATGCTTTATTTTTCTTTTGTAATCTTTACATTTTGGACAATAAACCCTATTATTTTTACAGTGACTTGTTTTGTCAGCTTTGTTTGGTATTTCTGGTGGTTTGAGAGTTTACTTGTTTGCATTTGGGTTAATTTGTTTCGTTTTTATGTTATGCCCTGCACCCCTGGACATAAGGTGCAAACAAACACTACAGAAATGTAATGTTATTTTGACACCCCCAAAAAAACCCCATTTAAATTAGATATGTTGCTTGGAGCAAAAAATGTAACGCGAAATTTAAGGGACTAGCAGGTCTATTAAAACATCACCAGTTGTGTCTGTGTGTTTACACGTCATTAGTTCTGATGTTTGCCTATTTTCTCAGATTTTTCAGCTACTCTGGGCCATTGAGGAAACCACAGGAGTCTGGGTCTTGATAAGGAAATGGCAGATCTGCTCCTGGATTTAGTTTTTGATGTTGTGCTCCCAGAGGTGAGACGCTCTATCTATGTGGTTTGACATTTATTTGGTGATTTTGGTCAAAATTTCATTTGGGATGTAGAAAAACAAAGTGGTGCATTCTTTGGAGCGTCACCAGGTAATATTGGATCATTTCTTTGTTTTTCAGATCCTAATCAGCATCCTTCAATAAAAGGAAAAGACAAGACTGGAGATTCTTCTGGCTAGAGGCAGCATTTTTGAATTATTTTACTTCATTTTGTTTTTATTGTTCTTTCTTTAGTAGTTAAGTTTTCATGTTTAGTGTTACTTGTTTGTGATAGCTGTTGTATCTTTACTTTGTTTTATCTGGTTTACATTGAACATTACAAATAAAGTTTTTTTAGTTAAAACTGGTGCTCTTCTCAAGTTCCTAATGTTGTATGTATGCTGGAGTCCTGAGGAAAACCTGGTCTCAAAAGGCAGGTTAATATCAATGCTGCAGCAAGATGGTTCTTGAGTTTCATTTAGAGGATATCATATTTACGAGTGCTTGACAAGATGTTCCAGAGGGAGATAGCAAACATCTGGAAAGACCTGAAACTTTGTTTTCCAGCAGATCCAAAGATGACCATGACTGAGTCTAAGTGGGCTCTGTCCAGGATGTAATAATAAAATAAATATATCATAATATAATAAATAACATAATAAAATAATTAGAGTTGACATAAAAGTACATTCATTTAATACTATTTAAACAGCAACCATTAACCTGTTTTGAGCTGAACATTTTTTTCTTGTGTATATGAATACTGGCGCTAGCTGTGCTCTCGTTTCGTTTGAGGTTAGCCCATGATTTTGATTGCAAATTTGCAATTATTGTAACACTATGTTGCTTATCTGTAAAACTTTGTTTCACCAGCGACACCTTAGAAAAAAATAATAGTAGAATTCACCTAAAACATGAAAAGTACATCAAAAATAACAATGATAACACAAACAACAGAAGAAGTAGCTTAAAAAGTACATCTCTGTTTTGGACATCTATCCACCCCAGGAGAACCCCCCAGTCCATCTCAGGGGTGTCTTTGAGACCTGAAGGTCTGCAGAAAAAGGTTCTGGAGCAGCAGACGTGTTCTGCAGGAACCCCAGGAGGAGCAGAAGACTGAAAATAGTTCAAAACCTGCATGAATACTGTGGGAGCTCATGGAGAGACTCCTTCACAGAGAAACTTGCTGAGTCTGCGCTTGTGGTCGCAGAATTTTTTGGAGGCAGTGAGGCTTTAGTTGCTTCCACTTCAGTTTCCAGTTTATTCATCAGGTCCAGAGTGAGTGTGTTCGCTAGAGCTAATGAGGAACATCATAAGAACGTGTGTTTCCACAGCATCAGCAGGAGTCCAGGAGGTTCTGGGAGGAAGTTCATGTGGAGAACGCCGTTAAAACACCACATGAAAGGCTACTCTGGGTTTCAGGAATCCCCCCCACATTTCCCAGTCAGGGGGAGTCTGCAGCTACGTGATGCATTCACATGCAGAGTCTGCTGCTGCCTACCCCCCACCCTCACCAAAGCGGGTCAGGAACCAAACTCGTCAAAAAGTGAAACCATGCTGCCGAAACAGAAGCGTTTGTAGGAGGCAGAGGAGGGGTCCCTCTTTAATGTGATGATGGGAAAGCTCAGCAGGAAATCTCCAGAAGTTTCCACTGAACAGACTCCTGACTCCAGAGCCAGCTCTGCCTCCCCCCCAGGCCAGCAGGGAGGGGCTTCTTCAGTCCTTCTGCTTACTAGACTGTCTGTCAGTCTGCTTCCGGTGGGAGAGGCTGGGTGTGAAATGCCAAAGCAGTGCAAATCTCCTGAATTGGGCTGCTAGCGTCTTTTCAATGGCGGAGATTAATTCAGGAGAGCGGCTTTGGTTTGTCTTTATTTGAAAACCAAACACAGACGTGGTCAGACTCATTGGGGTGTTTGGTTTTACCAGAGAAACCAGCTACACTCAGAGTTTGGTGAGTTTCACCACTCTGTACATCACGACCAAATCCAAGTCCCTGATTGGTCTGATCGGGTTAAACTGGCAATGCGCTTCAGTGGCAGCGCATTTAGGACATGGTCTTAGAACCTTGTTCGGCTACGAGCTCTGAGTATAAATTATCATTGGATGTGGCTGCTCGATTGAGTGCTGTGCACCCTCCACTGGTGATCAGCATTGGGGTTTATATACAAGTTTCCCAACATGTCCCCCAATGACAAAAAGAACACGAGAATGTCTGCACTAAAATCATGACACTGATGAAATAAAATCATAATGGTAGGAAATCCTAACCCTAACAGTTGGGCAGCGTCTGTGGTTGAGAACCGCCTGCTGCCCCCTCCTGGCTCTGCCACTCAGGTGTTTGGCATTTGGGAGGAGACTCTGACACCAGCAGGCCATCAACATTCTCATCCCGCCAGAATTTAAGGTGGACCTCAGGTTCCTGAACCTTCTGCTGTCGCTTCCAAGTTCTGTCATCTGGATTTCTTAATCATGTTCAAGTCCAGATGAAGGTTCCTCTGGGTTCTCAGCAGTTCTTCCTGTTTGACATCAGTGCAATCGGATGAGAATCTTCATCACCGCCATGTGGCAGTGACGCTGGGAGCTCAGGTAATGGTCATCCTCACCTGGTTAGAGACTGAGTAGAAGGGGGCGGTGGGACGCTTCACCAGTGTCCGCTGGGGGGGGGCTGCTCCTGCATGCGTATGTGGTGACAGAAGAACTCACTTACATCCTGTTTTAAAGACACCTGAGCACCAAATTAGAAATCTCCCCCCAGATGTTCCAAAGTGAGCGTCAGAAATCCTCCAGCTCCTCTGGATCCTCCGTCCAGAAGAAAGCTGATCTTCTCTGCTGTTTGGAGACATTTTTATGCTCCACGATTTTCACTGCTTCAAGGACCTTGTGATTCAGAAAGCAGAGCCATGATCCTGCAGACAGGAAGGAGGTCTACAGGAAGCCAGAGGGTCAGACGGAGGAGTGGAAACACTGTCCCACATCATAAATCTTCCACTGGTGTCCTCATGAAAAGTTCAGTCTAACGTTGAGGGTTAAGAGCACTTTATCTGCTGATGAGAGAAACATCTGTGAAAACAACCGCAGAGATGAAGGTTTTTCCTGCAGAACAGAGCCTACACTCCATCTGAAGGTCCAGGACCAGGTCTGCTGCAGACGGGCTGTTCTGGTCTCAAGCACCAGGGTTAGCTTGGGTCTGAAGAGGTTACAGCAGTGTCCGTCTGAGAGATTGTTGCTCCAAAAACAAGGTTTGATCTTGTGGAACGCTGGAAACGCGTCACCACAGCGGCATCTAGTGGCTAAAAATGATATGAAAATACTGCAACTCCTAAGTACGTTTGGGCTTTTTTAACTTCACGATGATTTATGAAGAACATTTTAGAGGAAACTGAATCCATGTGGAGATGCAGAAGCATTGAGGTGGAACGAGGAGCTGATCTATTGATATTTTATTGTAAATGTCACCGATAATCACAGAGAAATGACAATATGCACTAAAATGCTTAAATGTTCTCATTAAAGACATGAATAAAATACGAATAAGTATGAGTACAGCGACATGTACTTACCTTAATCAGAATGAGGGCAGAGTTCAGACTGGATGAAACATCAGGATGCTTGGCTGTCGGGATTTTCACATTGATGTTTTATTACAACAGGTTACATGTCTGAATGGAAAGACTGAACCTTTTTCATCTCAAAAAGCTCAAAGTGATTCCAGACAGACGATCTAGGACTCATCCTCCCATTTCTGTCATGAACATTTTTAAAAGTCATCATTCACGCCCAGGAGGCAGAACTTCACACAGAAACTGTTTGGAAAAGCTTTGAAATGTTCTGCTCATATCAGCTGATCACCAGGCACCGATGAGAAGACATGAAACCTTATCTTCTGCCTCCGTTTCCCTTCTGTCTGAAAGTTTTCACAGAAACGTCAGCAACTTTCATTTATGGCAGGGTTCCACCAACAAACAGAAAGCCAGAAAAAGCAGAAAATGAAGATTTATTGGTCTGAGATGAAACCAAAGTTCACACTGCTGCCGTCCAGGAGAACATGTGGAACAACCCATCGCAGCATGAAGAACCACAACACAAGCAATCCCTCTGCGTTTGAGCGCCATCATTTGTTCACACCTGTGAAGTTCAGAAAAATGAACAGTCTCTATTTCTTCTTCTTTTTCTTCTTTCCGCCCTCCCCCTGCTGGGAGCTGGGGTCTCCTCCTCCGCTCTTCTGGGTCCGAGTCTTTAGCTTGGGGATCATTTCTGCCACGTACACCATCACATCTTTACCTGAAAAAGAGCCAAGCACCACACCTTTACCTGCCTGCACCCCGGCTAACTGTCGTGTTAGAAAGCTGATGAAAGGAAAGACAAACAAGAAACTAAACAACAGAGTCAAAACTGCTGCCAGCCAACAGGAAGAACCTTAACAGATGTGCCGCTCTAATGGAGCTGTCAGGGGGCGTGGCCACACCCAACGGGTACCGAGCTGAAACGCTTCTGCTCTACCACAGAAGGCTGAAGGAATACCATCAAACTGACGGAAGTCTTCTGGAGGAAATGCCTGACCAAAGTAGGCGGCACCGCTACACTGCTGCTACACTTCAGAACGAAGCAAAACTACCTTAAGTTCAGCCCAGACTTCTGACTGCGGGAAGTAAGACACCCGTGAGGGGGCAGCATACGACTTACGGGACTTGAATTTGTCCAGGCAGAGGCTGCCGTCGGCCTGCTTCAGCTGAACCCGGACCCGCCCTCTGAACTGGACGTCCCTGTTCCACTCCCTCGGGTGCATCTTGTTCTGAAACAGCAGTAAAGTCGTGACTCAGCTTCCTAAAAGATCATTTCCGAAAGATCTTAAATTTTACCTCTACGTAGACGTTCATCCCTGCAGCGGTCAGGACATCTCTGATCTCGCCGCAGGAAGGATTCTCCACTGCCTGCAAACACACATTAGCAGCGAACGCCACCTCTGCATCTGTGGAGGGTTCTGGAATGGCAGATCAGCTGAGAAAACTCACCTTCTCTGTCGGGATTCTGCGACCTTCAGCCAGAGTCTTCTTACTGTTGATGTAGACGGGGTAGAGGCAGACGAACCTACACAACCAGAAGGCCGCCGATGAATTCAGCAGGACTTAAACATTCATCACCGTCAGCCACAGTCCGGCTGCTTCAACAGGTTTATGCTTTCATGCCATTAAAGACCCACTCCCACAAAAACCCTTTTTTCAGTGGTTTTAACAGGCATTTTTCTCATGATTGAAGACATTTAGAAAAGAATGTAAGATTAAAATGTGTTTCTGAGAATTTATTTGACTTGTATTGGATCAGGAGCACATAAAAATGCAGTTTTGAGAAAGCTCAGGTTTGTGACGCAGCAACTGCAATGGGGGGGGGGGGGGGGGCAAAGTCTCCCTGCTCCTCTACAATTCTAAATAATAATATATAATACATAAATGTTATTTGTTGGGCACCTTCCGACAGACTCAAGGTCGCCTTAGAGCAGAAGAAACACAGATAAACAATTCAAATTATATAAATGGTAAAAATGCAATGGAAAAGCCAGAAAAGATTAAACATTAGTTAAAATGCAATATAATGATTGTAAATAAAATCAGGAAGGATAAGTGAGTTGGAATGGGTGAGTTTAAGATCACAGATGAAATCGGGGAGTGAGTCATTATTCCGGAGGTTGGAAAAGAGGGAGTTCCAGAGCTGGGGGTAGAGCGGCTAAAAGCCCCGCTCCCCATGGTGACGAGACAGGCATGGGGGACAACCAGAAGGAGGCAGGATCTAAGGGAGCGGGCAGGAGTGAAAGGTAAGGTGGGGCGAGGTTATGAAGAGCTTGGAAATTCAGGAGGATTTTATAAATGATACGATGTGTCATCGGTAGCTGGAAAAACGGTGGGATGGGAGGAGGGGCTCTACGTGATGAGGTGAGCTGCTGAGTTTTGGACCAATGGCTGTTCATGGAGCGTTGTTTGAGGCAGACCAAAGACACGGGAGTTACAGTATCTAAGCGGGAGGTGACAAAGCTGCAAGGTCAGCAGTACTGGGAGGAACAGAGATGACAAATGTTTGGTAGGTGAAAGTAAGCAGACCTGCTGATGGTATGAACATGAAAAGTGGAAGACAACGGATAAGAACGACACCCAGACTCTTAACCTGGGGGAGGGGAAATGGAATGAAGAGGTTATGGACTTTATTCATTAAAATAATCTCAGTTTTAATACCATTTAGTTTGAGAAAGTTTGAAGTGAAGCGAGATTTAATTTCAGGAAGACATTTTGTGAGGAAGGGAAGTAGCTGGGTGTCATCTGCATAGCAGAGAAAGTGGATATGGTGTTTGCAAAAAAGGTAACCAAGGGGGAGAAGATAAATAATAAATAGCAGTGGCCCGAGAACAGAACCATGATGAACACCTGTGGAAACAGGAAGAAAGAGATTTGAATTGAATGAACTGATTATGATCTGAAAGATATGAGTGGAATCAATTGTGTGGGAAATTGAAGAGGCCGATGGCAGAGAGTGTGTCCAGAAGGATGGGGTGCGTCAAAGGCAGAACTGAGATCAATAAATAATGAACCCGCAGCAGCAAAGGAGGTTGTTGGTGATTTTTAACAGGGACCTTTCAATACTGTGAAGGGGACAAAAGCCAGACTGAAATTGTTCATCAAGGTTGTTGAAGGATCCATGAGAATGAAGTTGAGCAGCCACATTTTGTTCTGGGATGTTGGAAATTAATGGGAGATTTGAGATTGGATGGAAATTATTGGTCAGTTATATCTAAGCCAGGTTTTATAAGAATTGGGGTCCGTTAACGTCTTCCTCGTCTGGCTCTAAACTGTACGCCGGCATACCTCTGACACTGCTGCAGGGTTTTTTGCTACGCTAATGTTAGCTTGGGCCTGTGAAGGTCTGTTAATGAGAGAGAGAGTGTAAGGAAAGGCATGCTGGGATATCAGTACAGGGCTTCTTCAGTGCCAACAGTCCATTTCTCTTGCCGCTCTGCAGAAACTATGTTCCAGAAAAGCACACAGGTTGTCTAAAAACAGCATCAGACTCTGGGAAACCTTGGAAACAGATGATGGGCCGTTGCAGCAAACGTGGACCTTTGGTTCCACAGATCAAACTTTCAGTTCTCCGCAGCTTTCAGAAGCTTGAATGACTTTGGAGACACGGATCTGGACCCAAACCGTCTCTAGACCTCTAAAATAGACCAGAACCGAACCTATAGGACGAATGTTGGTTCCGAACAAACTGTTTTGAACTTTCAGAGAACTCTGGTTGAAATTCACAGAAGAATCAATTAGACCAAGACAAACAAAAGAAAAGAAAACCGAGCAAAAGATGAACCGAACCCCCGTTTACACGTCATGCTTCCGTCTCCATGTACTACGGAAAACGCGAAGGGACAAAATAAACGTCCCAAACCGTGAGCATTTCATTCAGCAGATTCCGATGAAACATGGTTTTAAATCGCGAGTTTTTCCACAACAAAGGCGGGATCGGTTTCACTGTAAAATTGTTTTTTTTCTTCTTCTTTCCATTTTCCATACCACGTGTGACGTCAGCCGGATGGTATAGCAAACGTTCACATAGTGAGTTTAAATACCAAACGCAGAAAACGCACTTCAGTCGCCTGTTTTCCCACAAATGAAGGAAATCTTCCCTGAGATCCAGCTTCACGCGCTGCAGACCGTTCTTCTGGTTCACTTACCTCTCTTTGTCCGCGGGGTTCTGACTCAGGTGGGCCATAGCTCAACTCAAACCAAAACTCCTTTATACGCACTAAACGTGAGCGCGTTTCATTTTTCACCAGCAGTTCTCCTGCGCCGCCTGAAGAACGGTTCCTTCTTCTGTTCAGCGGCTCGTTGAGCGCATTATCGCCGCCTACTGGTGTGGCGGGTTACCTGCAGCGGCCTGTGACGTAGAGGGCGCGACCCAATCCGTAGCCGTAACCTAACCACTCTGCGCATGCGCAAAGACGGCGGCACTTCCTCACGCCGACGACGGGCAGGGAAGTGACCGGCTACCGTGCCCCACACGGGTCACGTGAACGAGCTCGGCCCGGGGTACGATGGCGGCCCGGTGCACCCCGTCGCGGGCTTCGCCGCTGGGGGAACTCGCAGGAAGTCCCGGAAAACCGAGTTCCTCCCATGAAAACGGGCAAAGTCCGGACGAGGCGCTGGCCCCCACCTCCGTGATTTACTTCAGAGAGGCGCTGGACTCCACCGCCGTGAGGTTCGGACAGCCCGGGACCCCCACCGCCGTGAGGTTCGGACAGCCCGGGACCCCCACCGCCGTGAGGTTCGGACAGCCCGGGACCCCCACCGCGGCACTGCAGTATGACTTCCGCATTGAGAGGATGGAGTCGAAGCGCAGAAGTGAGTTCTGAAGCTTTCTGTCCCGCGGAACGCCACCAAAAAGTTCACATAGAAACGGTTCGATTGGACATGTGCTGAACCGGGACGGCGCAGTTCACTTCCGGCGAGACCGGAAGCGAACGTTCACGTTCGTGTGACTGAGATCCGGGTTTTAAGCATTGACTGTAAATAGAGAAGCTGGTTCACAGGTTTAGCAGATGACCTTAGATGACCTTGAAGCTTTGTGGTCAGGACGTTCAGAGCGTCCCTCAGACTCAATGTGTGGATCTCTAAAATATGAAAGAACTGTTCCTGCAGAGACCCAGCGCTTTAGACCTTTGAGAAAAGATCATGACAGCATATTTTAGTATGAGTGATGTTGCAGTGATACAGAAAATAAACATTAACTTGTTTCTACGCGTTGTGATTCCAGCGTCTCTTTAAAGTCCCACTCCGATCAGTGTTCCATTTTCAAAGTGTTCCCAGTGATGCTTTCATTATGATGATGCCGATTTAAAGCAAAATAAAAAACCTGTGTCGTTTTCTAGGGTAAAGTTTGTTCAGAACGACACGAGTTCATTAGAAATTCACCTCCAGGTTGTGGGCGGGAAGTAATCCTACACCAATATCCCAGCATTCCTTTTTTAACACTCTCTTGTTAGCTTACAGCTCATCACAACCCCAAACTCACGTTCACAAATCAACAAAAATGGATCAGAGCTTTCCAGCCATACAGTTCTGATCCAGATTCCAGCTCAGACGAGGAAACCGCAAACGTTCATGGATCTGTCTAAGTAAATGCATAAGAATGGGGCACAGCACCAATTGTGTCTCTCCCATTTCAGTTGCTGCGTCACAACTACAAGCTTTATCAAACATCAATTTTAATCTGTTCCTGACTCAATTCTTACAGAAATATCAGAAACACAGTTTTAGGCTTAAAATGTGTTTCGACATATCTTCCATCATGAGGATAATACATGTTAAAAACACCAAAAAACACCATTTTCATTGGAGCGGTTCTTTAAAGGACCATCACCATCCAACAAAAAAATCCCATTAAACACTTACTAGCACTAGCTAAGATCATGGCCATTATTTTGTCGATTCATTCATGACATTTGCTTTATAAAAATAATTTTGAATTTCCCACGACAATCATGGAAGCCGCCATGTTCGCGTTCAGCGCACCTAGCAGTCAGAGTACTTCTTTCCTGCAGCTCTGGACTCAGCATCCTTCTACCAATATCTTCACCGTCTCTCCTCTGGACATGAACCATCTCAGTCTGACACACACATCACACCTGACACTTCTCTCCACCCATTCATCCTGCCTGCTCTCACTTCTTCACTTCTTTTCTACTCTCTCCATTAATCTGGACTGTTGACCGTAGATGCTCCAAATCCTCCTCCTTTCTCTCTTCTCCCTGTAACCTCACTCTTCCACTTGGGTTCCTCTCATTCACACACATGAACTCCGTCTTGCTGCAGTTGACCTTCATTCCTCTCTTTTCCAGATCAAAGTTCTCACTATAAATTACAGTATCGTCTGCAAACATCATAGTTCATGATGATTCCTGTCTAACCTGTCCATCACCATTTCAAACAGGAAGGGGATCAGAGCTGATCAGTGATGTAATCCCACCTCCACCTTGAACTCCTCTGTCACTCCTACAGCATCTGTAGAGTTCTTTCTTGGTATGAAACCAAACTGTTGCTCACAAATGTTCTCTTCTGCTCTTAGTCTAGCTTCAAATAGTCTTTCCATCCCTTCATTGTTTGGATCATCAGCTTTATTCCTCTGTAGTCGCCACAACTCTGCACATCTCCTTTATTCTTAAAAATTGAACCATCAAACTTCTCCATTCCTTGGGCATCTTCTCACCACCTAAGATCCTGTTGAACAAACCAGTCAGAAACTCCACTGCCGTCTCTCCTAGGCACTTCCATACCTCCACAGGTATATCATCAGTACCAAGAACCTTTCCACTCTTTATCTTCTTCAATGCCCCCCTCACTTCACCCTTACTAATCTTTGTTACTTCCTGCTCCACCACTGTCACCTCTTCTATTCTCTCTCATTTTCTTCATTCATCAACTTTTCAAAGTATTATTTCCATTACACTACTGACACCTGTCAAAACATTACCATCCCTATCCTTAACCACCCTAACCTGCTGCATGTTCTTCCCATCTCAGTCTCTCTGCTTTGATTATCTGTATAGGTCAGTCTCTTCCTCTTTACTACCCAACCTAGCATACATACTGGGCGATAAAATCGTAGCTGTCGATATCGCGATTGTACTTTTTTTCAATAGTAAAATGAGTCTATTAGAGTAGATTTTTATTTTGAAGGGTCAGAAATGAACACTCACCAGTCACAAACATTTTCTCCTCTTTGGCGAGTAAAAGTTAGAGGGTTAGTCACCACATGAAGAGTAAATGTTTGTGTAAACTTAGTCATGTTTATTAGCTCTTCTTCTGGTGAACTACATTTGTCCTCTTTTCACCTGTACCGTCTGCACGCGAGGTAAACAAACACGTGACACATCACTCCACCCCTGTGTTCCCTTCACCTGTGCAGCGTTTAGTTTGGCTGATGAAACAGCAGAATATGTGGAGATTTCTAACAGGATCCAGTCAGAACTGGAGGATAAAGCTGCTTCACAGATTCATAACGTGTTGATATGGAGACCGATGTTGTTAGACACTAATGCTGTGATGCTTGCTTGTTAGCCGCTGATTCTAACTTTTTAGCAGCTAATGCTATTATGCTAACTTGTTAGCCGCTAATGTTGTGATGCAACTTGTTAGCCGCTGATGCTATGATGTAATTTGTTAGCTGCTAATGATGTGATGCAACTTGTTAGCCGCTAATGCTGTGATGCTTGCTTGTTAGCCACTGATGCTAAAGTTTTTGCAGCTAATGCTATGATGCAACTTGTTAGCTGCTGATGCTATTATGCCAACTTGTTAGCCGCTGATGCTATGATGCAACTTGTTAGCTGCTAATGCTGTGATGCAACTTATTAGCCGCTAATGCTGTGATGCTTGCTTGTTAGCCGCTGATGCTTAAGTTTTAGCAGCTAACGATATGATGCTAATTTGTTAGCCGCTAATGCTATGATGCTAGTTTGTTAGCTGCTGATTCTATGATGCTAGCTTGTTAGCCGCTGATGCTAATTCGCTAGCTTGTTAGCCGCTAATGCTATGATACTAGCTTGTTACTTGCTGATGCTATGATGCTAGCTTGTTACTTGCTGATTCTATGATGCTAGCTTGTTAGCCGCTGATGCTAATTCGCTAGCTTGTTAGCCGCTAATGCTATGATGCTAGCTTGTTAGCCGCTGATGCTATGATGCTAACTTGTTAGCCGCTAATGCTATGATGCCAGCTTGTTAGCTGCTGATTCTGTGATGCTAGCTTGTTAGCTGCTAATGTTATGTCGCTTGCTTGTTAGCCGCTAATGCTATAATGCTAGCTTGTTAGGCGCTGATGCTATGATGCTAACTTGTTAGCCGCTAATGCTATGATGCTAGCTTGTTAGCTGCTAATGCTATGATACTAGCTTGTTACCTGCTGATGCTATGATGCTAGCTTGTTAGCTGCTAATGCTATGATACTAGTTTGTTAGCTGCTGATGCTATGATACTAGCTTGTTAGCTGCTAATGCTATGATACTAGCTTGTTACCTGCTGATGCTATGATGCTAGCTTGTTAGCTGCTAATGCTATGATGCTAGCTTGTTAGCTGCTAATGCTATGATGCTAGCTTTTTAGCTGCTAATGCTATGATGCTAGCTTGTTAGCTGCTAATGCTATGATACTTGCTTGTTAGCTGCTAATGCTATGATACTAGCTTGTTACCTGCTGATGCTATGATGCTAGCTTGTTAGCTGCTAATGCTATGATACTAGTTTGTTACCTGCTGATGATATGATGCTAGCTTGTTAGCTGCTGATGCTATTGTGCTAACTAGCTGTTCAGAATTTCTGAGAAATTACTTTTAGTTTCTAGATTATTCACAGGATGTTGACAAAAATGTTTGTTAATTCGATGTTTGTTCTGTAAAACTTGAAAAAATTAGAATTTATTTTGTAGAATTGTTTTGTTTGGAATTTATTCCAGTTTCCTTTGTGATACTTGCCATTTTTTACTGTTCTGAAAAAACTGTTGCATCACGTTCCTTCAGTGCATCTGTTATGCTTAAAGTATGATAGGAAATAAATCTTTAAATCTAAACAACCTGCTGATGATTACACATTCCTCTAATGAGCCACAGAGCGTTCACATTTGACTGATACAATTATTTGGTTTATATTGTAAAAATATTATCGCCTGAAATGAAAAAAACTCACTATCAGCCAGCCCTACATACAAGTCATCATAAGATCCTTGTTTGACCTTTGACCTATCTATTTTCACCTTACACTGCATCTCTCTGTACTCTTGTCTACTCTCCATAGTCCACCTCACCTACAAATAACCATTATCCTGTGCCCGTATTTCTTAATCAGTTCTCTTTTTGTTGTGTTTTTGGGATAACTCCATGTTGTTACAGTGTTAGTCGTTTTCATCCCCTCGCTAACTGGTAGCTGTCAATCTTTCCATGCCTGAGGGCATCATCAGTTGCGTCACTGTTTGACTGTTTGGTTCAAAGACCTAATAATGGCAAAAAACACGAGATAATTATGCATTTTATTACCATTTATTTTTAATCATATAAGGAGTTTAACCTCTTAAGACCTGGTGTCCACATATGTTGGCATCACATTTGGGG
The DNA here is from genome assembly GCA_014656515.1 of Oryzias celebensis. Classification (NCBI taxonomy): domain Eukaryota; kingdom Metazoa; phylum Chordata; class Actinopteri; order Beloniformes; family Adrianichthyidae; genus Oryzias; species Oryzias celebensis. The sequence goes on along the minus strand of BNCR01000009.1, from coordinate 31,230,094 downwards.
TTATATTTCCACAGCAGTTAATTCTGCTTAACTGGGACCTGGGCCCTGTGACTTTATGTTTAGATGGTTAGCTCAAATATTAGCTCGTGTACTAAGAGGTTAAAAAAAGACAGAAAAGAAACTACAGGTAAAAACAGACATTTTTATAATACTGACAAGAGGCTGAACATACAGCTTTGGGGCATCCTTATGGCTTAGGGGCCCTGTGGAATTGCCTAGTTTGCCTGTAACAAGAAATGGGCCTCATCCCGAGTCTGTGTTCTTTGCAAGCGCTCTAATGGGCGGCCGTGGTGGAGTGGAAAGGGCAGTCGGCCTGTGATCAAAGGATTGCAGGTTCGATTCCCGCCTTGCCCGCCCATGTGTCGAAGTGTCCTTGGGCAAGACACTAAACCCCACAAGGTTGGCGCCAGTGTTCGACAGCGGAGCCGCAGTGTGTGAATGTGTGTGTGAATGGGTGAATGGATCAGTGACTGTAACGCGCTTTGGGCCTTCAATGAAGGTAGAAAAGCGCTATATAAGTAAACGCCGTTTACCATTTTACCAAAGTGCTAGGTTCACACTGGGCATGTGTGAATGCATATTTATACTATGTTGTTCACACTGGACTGTTGCTACCTGACAATAGCGCATGTCTGCCACCTACAGTTGGAAGAGTCAGTTGGAATCTGGAATCAGTGTAAATCTGGTGAATCTTGCTCCAGACTTTCTTTCATGGCTCTATTCCAATATATGAAATACCTGGTGTCATAGAATTCTGTTCGGGCACAAACTGCAGTTCTTAATTTCTCCTACATGATCAATTTTTTTAATGGTCAGTACGTCTGTGAAAGAAAAGGGACATCACCTGTATGTAACTACCAAATCCAAGTATCTGATTGGCAAAAGTTCATCTGGTTTAGCTTTCAACGTGCGTTCAGTGGCTGCGAGTTTTACACAAAAAGCCTAAAAACGACAATAAAAATATGCGTAATGACGTGTGAATGCGAGACTTTTGAACACGGAAGCCCGAACCGCATGTTTACTTAGGCTTTATTAGAAATGGTGGCTTCAGCGTGCAATTCAGAGGGCAGTGTGAACGTAGTTAAAAGCTGAGTTTTTCTGACTGAGACCTTTAATCTGAAACGGCGCCCCCTCCTGTCTATGTGCAGAATGAGAAAGGTCAACGGGACTGTACTGTGGTCAGCTGTATGTTTTATATTTATAACTTGATTTCTAAAACCATCACTACCCTGCAGGGCTGTTGGGAATTTCTTACAGCCCAGATTTGCTCATCTTTGGGGCGTTTGTTTGGGTGGAGCCAGACATTCAAACTTTTCTTTGGTCTGCCAACTCATTTCAGAATCGTGTTGATGTGGGCGGAGTAAACGTCAATCAGTGTGCAGCCCATTAATGTGGTTCTGCTAGTTGGCGTCACTGATGCTGTGAATGTGTCATGTTGGAGGCTGGATTCCAACAGATTGAACTGAAACTGAACAGAATCTACCTCCGGTCAATGACCCACAGATTAGGATTTATTCCATTTTGTTTAAAGTCCCACTCCAACTATCTTTGATCCACCGTGAAGTGTTCCCAGTGGTCTTTAATGATGATTGTGCCACTTTTAGCTAAAATCAAATGTCTGTGTCGTTTTTTAAGACATTTTCTGCAGAGTAGCAGGAGTTCATTAGAAATTTGCCTCTAAGTTTTGGGACTGTTGGCACAGAGTAAGCCTGCCACCATTTCCCATAATCCATCTGTTTATACTCTCTCTCACTAGCTTACAGCCCCTCACACCCCAAACCTAACATTAACAGTGCAACAAAAATGATGAGCGATATCCGAGCCATCCAGCTGTTATTTAGTAAGGAGGCTCTGAGGAATTCTGGGAGATCTTTTCTGAATGTTTTCAAATGTGAGAAAAGGCTGAAACCTTTGTGCTCTGAAGAGGAGGACAGAAGCTTCCGCTTCCTCATCAGATTGGCAGACAGCAGGCTTCTGCTTCAGCTCATGGGGATGCTCTTCCTGCACCATGTCTGCTGCATCATTAGGACTGGTTGGTTGCTTCAGGAACCCCTTCCCACTTTACGCATGCACCATCTGCTCACGTGACTACGCGCTGCTGAACCCAGCACTGCTGTCGGCCATCTTGGTCGACACCCTCCTGGAGCCTTCACCGCAGCACGCAGGCAGTCCAATCAGAGCCAGCCGGCAGGGAGCTGTGATTTCAGCGCGGGGCTGCTTTGCATCTTAAGCCCCCGTCTGCACAAAGGGACAGCGGGGGCTGACGTGGAGGAGCAGGGAGGGCAGCCTTCTCCGACAGCAGCGCGTTGCACCCGGCTGCATGCTGGAGGAGAGGAGGATGCAGACTTAAAGACGAGGAAGCAGCTCCTTTCCCATCACCTACTTCCACCGCGGAGGCCTCCTCCTCATCTTTTGTTTTCATCCACTCCCCACAGAACAAAGGGGCGCCACCTGTTTTTGTGGTTTGTCTTCCTTCGTCTGTCTGTCCTCCAAACGCTGAGTCATCATGTCTGATCTGACGCCCCAGAGCGAAACTCCGACTCCCACCACAGACAAGATCACACAGGCCGCCAGGGAGACCATCTATCTCTGCAACTTTCGCGTCTCCGTGGATGGAGAGTGGCTTTGCCTGCGAGAGCTCAATGACATCTCGCTCACGCCGGATCCGGAGCCGGCCCACGAAGGTACGGAGCCGTCTGCTGGGGGGGGTGTACTCCAGGGTGTGGCGGAGTCAGATGTCCCCCAGCGGTTGGAGGGTCTTTACATGCCATGCTGAGACTCTGCTGGTTTGATCTGGAAGAATGAGCTCGTTTTTCAATCGGGTTGATCAGGCCCGATCTTTCCCAAATGTCACTTTAATGCAGGTGGATCACGGAACCAGATCAGGAAAATATTCAGGTGAAAACTAGATTTTAAATGTGACCCAAAGAGCTTTTTATTTAACTTTAAAGGAGTTTATATCATTGTGTTTCTGGTCCCTTTTTTCCTATTAGCTGTCAAACACACTAAGGCTCCAAAAGCTGTGGAGCTACAGCAGCAAAGCATTCTGGGAAATGTTTAAGATGCTCGTTGTCATGAGTCAGCACAAAAAGTTTCATCTTAAAGGGACATCTTTTCCTTTTTATCTTTATGATGCAAAAAGGTTTTGAGGAATTCCGCGTTTTTGCCTGCTGCTGTTGTCATGGCAACCAATGAAAATTCAGATGAATCTAGTTTGTATGAATGCTGAAGAAGAGAAACATTCAGTCTCAAAAATAGAAATTCCTGTTCTCTCCTCACTTTTCTGCATAGTCAAGACAGACAGATCTGTTCTTCGTGTCCGAAAGTGTCCCATTACATTGACACAATGAGACATTTGTGTTTTTAACATGTTCTTGTAGCATTTTTCTGATCATGGCAAACACAGGAAAGGACATTTAGATTGGGCCCTGCCCAATCTGTTGGGCGGGGCCACAAGTTCCCTGCTCCGCCCCATTCTGCTGCATCCAGCTGTAGACAAATCGATCCACAAACGTTTTTATGTTCCTCGTCTGAGCTGGAATCTGGATCAGAACTGTACGGCTGAACAGCTCTGAGGTTTCTCACCATTTTTGTTGCACCGCTAATGTTAGTGTTGTGAAGGGCTGTAAGCTAGTGGGAGAAAGTGTAAACAGAGAGCTCTCAGTTATAGGTGACAGGAACGGGGGTTGCGCAGCCCCAACGCAACTTATGGATGAATTTCCAATGAAGTCCTGTTGCTCTGCAGACACTATGTCTTAGAAAACACATTTTTTGGACTTTGGTTAAAAATGGTGACATCATGTTTCAAAGACCACTGGGAACACTGAAAACAGATCAGAAATGGATCGGAGTGGGACTTTAACTTCTGCCTGCAGATGAAAAAGCAACTTTATAGCTTTCAGACTGTAGAAGTAGGACTGCTGTGATGTCACATTCTGACCAAAGATGGCGCTCTACATGCTGGTGGGATCTTTATGACTTAAAACAGTTTTAGTTTGACAATTCAATAAAAGTGTTTCACTGATGAAACAGTTTTGATGATAACATTGCGTGGTTGTCATGGTGACTCCATGTGAGGGGCTGTTTTTGTCAATAAAGCATGGCACTGATGTTAATGTTGGATATAAAATGCTCGCTTGTTTTCTACAGTGGAAGGCTTATGATCAACTCTTCTTTCTCAGCCTCGTTCTGATCGTCCGACATCAGTCCCTTCAACTTCCTGCATGCATTCATCCAACATTCTCTTGAAGGAGTTTCTTCACGGTTCTACATCCCTGTGCATGCGGCACACATCTGGGTGTGGTTACAGGCGAATTCAGTCTACCTTTAACGCTGCGGCGTACACATTTGCTGATGTACAGCCTGCACAGGAAACAGCAAAAAAAAAAGAAGTCTCTCAGCAACGGTTCTTCAATGTTTGAGCATCACGCTGATGGTTTCCATGGTGACCTGGTCTCATAGGTGGAGAAAACTTCATTCTAACTCCTACATACTTAAATGTCCAATCAGCATTGAAGAAAGTCTGTCTTAACGAGACACCGATGTGAGTCTCTTCGTATTCTTACTGGAACTATGTGGGTGTGGCACATTCTGGTTACCAGGCAAAATGTGTCTTTAATTCACAAAACCATGGCATGGCAGACGTGCACAACTGTGTGGTTGCAATGGATCACCGCCTTTATGGAGGCAGATATTCTGGATTCTGACGTCAAGTCAGATCTTCACTTGAGGCCTGCAGACCACGTGGTCTTCAGATGTTATCGACAGTGTTGGACTCGAAGATCAAGAAAAACGGTTGTTTCTCTGCATTTTCACAAATCTGTCAAACTCAAAGCTGGCGGGATGTTTTTCCAGATCCCAAGGATCCCGTTGCAATCGAGAGGCTTAACCTGATGAACATGGCCAAGCTGAGCATCAAGGGCCTGATCGAGTCCGCCCTGAACTTGGGTCGCACGCTGGACTCTGATTACGCTCCGCTGCAGCAGTTCTTCGTGGTGATGGAGCACTGCCTCAAGCACGGGCTGAAGAGTAGGTCCTCTTCTCCTCCCAATGCTTCTGATAGAACGTTCTGCTGAAGGATCTGTCAGCTCTTCTGCGTCCTTGTTTGACCCGAATCAGTGAACTGAAGCTGTCCCTGCTGTGTGTGTCAGCTAAGAAGACCTTTCTGGGGCAGAACAAGTCCTTCTGGGGGGCGCTGGAGCTGGTTGAGAAGCTGACGCCTGAAGCAGGAGAGATCACGGCCAGTGTAAAAGACCTGCCTGGCCTCAAGTCAGTCTGCCACAGGAGTAACAGGTGAGATTTTACCAACAGCAAACTTCAAACCTTCCTGTTGTGCATCAGAACCCCCCTCGGACGAGGCCGCGCTTGGCTGCGCCTGGCCCTGATGCAGAAGAAGCTCTCAGACTACATGAAGACCATCATCAACAGGAAGGACCTGCTCAGGTGTGTACCTGAAGTCACGTTCTCCTTCTGTTTGGAGACTCACGCTTGTCTTCTCCCTGCAGTGAATTCTACGAGCCGAATGCACTGATGATGGAGGAGGAGGGCGCCGTCATCGCCGGGCTCCTGGTCGGGCTGAATGTCATTGATGCTAACCTGTGTATGAAGGGAGAAGATCTGGACTCACAGGTGTGTTGCTCCGCCTGAAGAACAGAATCCATAAACAAGATTCTGCAAAGGATGCTGTTGACGCTGAAAAGAGAGGAGGAGCTGACGTGTCAGACTCCGCCCCTCACGTCCCGTCAGCACAGGATGAGCAGAAACAGGACTTGAACCTTTTTCCGTGTGCTCTGCAGGTTGGAGTGATCGATTTCTCCATGTACCTCAAAGATGGAGGACACAGTAGCAAGAGCGCAGAGGGGTGAGTTCCCACAAACTCAGGGGGCGGGGGAAGCAGGGGCCATCAACCAATCAGGTCATTTGTCTCAGCAAAACCAGACCAGAGCTCTGCGCGGCGGCGTTCAGTGTAGAGTCAGTGTAGAGCTGCTGTGGCGGCAGAGACAGGACGTCCTGATGACTGGGCGGAGTTGCTCAGAGTGGTTCTGATCCAGAGATGGGGCATGGTGGCGTCTGGGTGATGATGTGGTGTTTGTGTTCGGACAGTGACGGTCAGATCACCGCCATCCTGGATCAGAAGAACTACGTGGAGGAGCTGAACAGACATTTAAGGTGAGGCAGCACAGAGCTGGTCTGCTTCCCGTGAAGTCCGTGACTCACTGGGCTCTGGTGGTTTCAGCGCCTCTGTGAACAACCTGCAGGCCAAAGTGGATGCTCTGGAGAAGGCCAACACCAAGCTGACCGAGGAGGTGAGTCAGCAGCTTCCTCCTCTGAGAAGACGAAGGTTCAGGTGTGTCATTCTTCTGTCGTGGTCTCCACAGCTCGCAGTGGCCAATAATCGCATCATCACGTTACAAGAAGACGTGGAAAGAGTCAAAGAAGAAAGTTCCCTCCAGCTGGAGTCGAGGAAGGTGAGCATCGGGGTTCTCCCTCCTGAACATCTACCAGGATCTTCCTCCAGTCAGCCTTTAAGCTCCGCGGTTTCCTCATCCTAGAAAGTTCTAGTTGAAGTTGTGCTTCTGCAAACGTGTGCTTGTGCTTCCAGTCAGCCAGAGGAGAGCCAGCAGCAGATGGATCTGCACTGACAGAAACCCGCAAGCAGCTCAAAGAGGAAACTCTACTTCGACTGGTAAGTACCGCTTCTGTCAGAGTTGGCTGGTCCCTTTGCCCATGAGAGGATCATCCAAGTGTGAAGCTGATCTGCAGGATGTGGAGCGGGAGCTGGAGGTGCAGATTGGGATGAAGCAGGAGATGGAGATGTCCATGAAGATGCTGGAGAAGGACATCTGTGAGAAGCAGGATGCTCTGATGGAGCTCCGGGAGCAGCTGGAGGACCTTCGGACCATCAACCAGCAGCTCAGCCACAAGTCACAGGTCAGTTTCAAGCCAACAAACGTCCTCTGAGTGACGCTGCTGCAGAGGAGGAGCGTGGTTACCACACTTCTTGCCGTCGGTTCTTTCTCGCTGCTGTTCCAGCTTCCACCTTCATGTTTGTGCTCCAGCTTCAGGTGAACACAGGATGAGAACCTCTGCTGCTTCGTGAAGCTGCAGAATGAGCCAAGCTCATCATCAGAGGTTTCTCGAGTCCTGGTGGGATGGTTGAGGTCATTTCAGTTCAAATGTCTTTTCCTTTTCCCAGCTGGAGGTCATCTCTTTCTGTACAGTTTGTTAGGGTGATGAAGGAGCTCCTCTGACTGCTGTCCTCTTCCTCAGAGCACGGACAGCAGCTCCAAGCAGAAGAGTGAAGTCATCATCCGCCTGGAGGACAAAATCAACCAGATGTCAGGAACGGTGAAGCAGCTGGAGAGCAGGTGAGGAAGCTGTCAGGTACGGTTTTGACGTGAGGCTTTCACAGACAGACCTCTCACTCGTATCTCTCTGTCCCCCCCCCACGTTTCCGTTCTCATCCTTTTGTTCCATCATTTGTGTGTTTTCACTTTTTCACACTCAGTGACAAAGATCTGGTGAAGCAGGCCAGAAACCTGAGCAGTTCAGCTGGGAGGCTCCTGCATCTGCAGCAGTAGCTGCAGCAGTAGCTGCAGCAGTAGCTGCAGCAGTAGCTGCAGGAGGAGCTGCAGGAGGAGCTGCAACTGTCCTGCTCTGTCCTGCCCCCCCCCCCGAGCTTAGACATAACCCAGCTGACATGTTTCCTCTTCATCAGCTTCCTGAAGCTTCAACCTTGGTGTTTCCTGACGGCTTTACTTCCACTGAATCCTCCAACGTTCTGATTTCTGCTTCTTTGGCTAACTGGGGTGGGGGGTTGGTTGGACTGCAGTTTCCAAAGAGTTCTGGCCTTCTGGAGGCTGTTTCTGCGGTGTGGGGGCCTCTGATGGAGTGACAGGAGTGAAGGGGTGGGTCTGAGCGTGTGAACGTTGGTGTAAACTGTAGCTAATAAAAGCCTCCTGAAAAGAGTCTGCTTCACCGTCCGTCCTTCCATCCTCTTTCTTTTGTTCACCATAAGTTTGCTTTAACGCGTTCACCCCTGAACCAGATGCAAACACGCCGAGAAGGAGCGCGACCTGGCGCTGGAGGCCAACCGCCTCTTCAAACGCGACTTTGGAGACAAGATCGAGAGTCTGCAGGTGGAGGTGGAGCAGCTGAGGAGATGCAGGTGCGGCGCCACTCCACGTCACATGACTTACAGGTCTGAAGGCCGGACTTGGGTTTGCGCCTGTAGGAGGTGCTGTTCCAGACAGGTAAACCTGGAAACGTTTGGATCACAAGGTTGAGCTTCCAGCTTCATGGAAGTTTCTTTTTCTTAGCTTTCTCACCAGGATTTGACGTGTGAAAGCTCACACGCATGTTCATACCAACGGGTGTTGTAGCGAGTAAAGAAACCTTCATGCTTGGAAAAACTCTGTGGTCCTTCAACAGATTCCTGCTCGTACTTTAGGTTTTCCTGACGTTTCTGGTCTCTGACAGATCCACAAACTTCTCCCTCAGGTCTCATCTGGAGGCGGAGCTTAGAAAAGAGCAAAAAGCGGATCATCCCAGTCTGAACGCTGCAGCCAAACTGGCCGAACTCTCCCTGCCAGACCAGATGGAGCCAGGACCGGCCGGCTTTGATGCCATAAAGCAGACCAAGATGAACTCCTCTCCCTCGTCTTCATACACCCAGCCTCCTTCAGAGGAGCCTCCAGGCAGCAGGGAGACGGAGCGCTGGTGTAGAGGAGAGCCGGACCGGAGCAGCTCCAGCCCGTGAGTTCTCGTCTGCACACCCCATTGTTCTGACGGAAAACCTCTGACCTTCTTCTCCTTCTGTGAAGGCCTTTGTCTCGTCGTGAAAACCAGGTGAGGCTCCTGAGGAAAGGCGCCGCTGGCATCACTTCCTGAGCTGAGCCTCTGTCTCGTTTCAGGAGGAGAGTGGTCTACAGACGGCTCCGCCCTCCATCTGCACCATGTGTGAGGAGGTCCAGTCTCTGGACAGGACAAAGGTACCGGCTGCTGCAGCAACAGAAACGTGGTTCTGAACAATCGATGCAGAACTTTCTGCAGAATCCAGAAACATCAGTGAGGCAGCTGGTCAGTCGTCTCCATGTGGTGTTTATCAGAACTGTCATTCAGAAAGGTTTCTGCGTGTTTGGATGAGAAGATTCTGATGATCGGGTCACTTCCTGAAGGCTAATGTCTTCATGAAGACCACTTTCAGCTTTGGTGGGAAGGAGACAGACTCGTTTAATGAACCAAACAGAGGAGAGAACTGAGGAAAAGCGTTGATCTGTGATGGTTAAGAAACAAACTCAGAGGAACTCTTTTGGACCAGAGAAGACTTCCAGCTACGACAGCTGAAGAGCAGACGGCTGCTGGAGCTTCAGGGAAAGTTTGATCCGAATCTTTAGATCGGAAGCTGAAGCTGATCTGAAGCTTCACTGTAGTGATGCTATGAGGAGGATCAGAGCAGGTTTAGAGAGGGTTGGAAGTGCTTTGTGGTGCAGATGCTCCTGCTTTAGCTTCATGCTATGTGTGAAAGCTGATCGGATCTGACAGGGAAAACCAGTGTGTGTGGGGGGGGTCCTTTCCCAATGTGATTGAATCCATCAAGTGTTGCTGCAGAATCCCAGATCCAGACCTTCCTCTTCTGAGCTCCTCCATCCATGTCAGGCTGTTCTTGCTGGGAGGTAACAACACCATGGGCATGCTCTTCACCCTTCTGCTGCGGGAACCGTTCTGCTGCGGGAACCGTTCTGCTGCGGGAACCGTTCAGCTGCGGGAACCGTTCAGCTGCGGGAACCGTTCTGCAGCGGGAACCGTTCAGCTGCGGGAACCGTTCTGCAGCGGGAACCGTTCAGCTGCAGGAACCGTTCAGCTGCGGGAACCGTTCTGCAGCGGGAACCGTTCTGCTGCAGGAACCGTTCAGCTGCGGGAACCGTTCAGCTGCGGGAACCGTTCTGCAGCGGGAACCGTTCAGCTGCGGGAACCGTTCTGCAGCGGGAACCGTTCAGCTGCAGGAACCGTTCAGCTGCGGGAACCGTTCTGCAGCGGGAACCGTTCTGCTGCGGGAACCGTTCAGCTGCGGGAACCGTTCTGCAGCGGGAACCGTTCAGCTGCGGGAACCGTTCTGCAGCGGGAACCGTTCAGCTGCGGGAACCGTTCAGCTGCGGGAACCGTTCTGCAGCGGGAACCGTTCTGCAGCGGGAACCGTTCTGCCGCGGGAACCGTTCTGCCGCGGGAACCGTTCTGCTGCAGGAACCGTTCAGCTGCGGGAACCGTTCAGCTGCGGGAACCGTTCTGCAGCGGGAACCGTTCAGCTGCGGGAACCGTTCTGCAGCGGGAACCGTTCAGCTGCAGGAACCGTTCAGCTGCGGGAACCGTTCTGCAGCGGGAACCGTTCTGCTGCGGGAACCGTTCAGCTGCGGGAACCGTTCTGCAGCGGGAACCGTTCAGCTGCGGGAACCGTTCTGCAGCGGGAACCGTTCAGCTGCGGGAACCGTTCAGCTGCGGGAACCGTTCTGCAGCGGGAACCGTTCTGCAGCGGGAACCGTTCTGCCGCGGGAACCGTTCTGCCGCGGGAACCGTTCTGCCGCGGGAACCGTTCTGCCGCGGGAACCGTTCTGCTGCGGGAACCGTTCAGCTGCGGGAACCGTTCAGCTGCGGGAACCGTTTAGCTGCGGGAACCGTTCAGCTGCGGGAACCGTTCTGCTGCGGGAACCGTTCCGTTTAAACCCTCCACAGTGGCGTTTAAGTACATTAAAAACAGAACAGACTTCCTCCACTTTTTCACTTCCTGGCTCCGGACCACAGCATTTCAATTTTCTCTACTTAAACATCAACATAACTAACCAGAAACCACAAACTCTATGTTCAAAAAGCTGCTCAGTTACCAGCTCACTGCTTCGGGAACCGTTCAGCTGCGGGAACCGTTCTGCTGCGGGAACCGTTCAGCTGCGGGAACCGTTCAGCTGCGGGAACCGTTCAGCTGCGGGAACCGTTCAGCAGCGGGAACCGTTCTGCTGCGGGAACCGTTCTGCTGCGGGAACCGTTCAGCTGCGGGAACCGTTCAGCTGCGGGAACCGTTCTGCAGCGGGAACCGTTCAGCTGCGGGAACCGTTCAGCTGCGGGAACCGTTCAGCTGCGGGAACCGTTCAGCTGCGGGAACCGTTCAGCTGCGGGAACCGTTCAGCTGCGGGAACCGTTCTGCTGCGGGAACCGTTCAGCTGCGGGAACCGTTCAGCTGCGGGAACCGTTCAGCAGCGGGAACCGTTCCGCTGCGGGAACCGTTCAGCTGCGGGAACCGTTCAGCAGCGGGAACCGTTCCGCTGCGGGAACCGTTCAGCTGCGGGAACCGTTCAGCAGCGGGAACCGTTCTGCAGCGGGAACCGTTCTGCCGCGGGAACCGTTCTGCCGCGGGAACCGTTCTGCCGCGGGAACCGTTCTGCCGCGGGAACCGTTCTGCCGCGGGAACCGTTCTGCCGCGGGAACCGTTCTGCCCCGGGAACCGTTCAGCTGCGGGAACCGTTCTGCAGAGGTGGATGTTGGCTGGTGAAGGTGTGAACACTTCCTGACCTTTTGCTCGTCTCTCTTCCAGAAACGGTGTAAGAACTGCTGCGGTGTTTTCTGTCAGAGCTGCGTGTCCAATGAGCTGCCGCTGCCTTCCTCCATCCTCCCAGAGACGGTGTGCAGCGCCTGCTACACGCTGCTGCTGCAGCAGTACGCCTCATCGCCCACATGAACCCATGCAGACACTGCCCTCCAGTCACATGCCGGCAGGTTTTGGTTTTGAAAGGGAAAACTGTGCTGATGCTTTTCTTTGAACTGACAAAGCTCCAGAAGAGGATTATGGGAACAAAGCTGAGCAGGGTCAGCATGGATTCCTGAGGATGAGCCGTGTGTTCATATTCCGGTGGTTCTGATCAAACTGAGGAACGCCGTCCCTTCATTTTACACAGAATTAAAGGAAAACGCTGAAGCTGGAACTCCTCTTTGGTGTTTCATCTGGACGCCGTTTGTCCTGTGATCAATGGAAGCAGAATGGTTCTGACCCGGAAGGAACATCTGAAATGAACAAATAAGTTAATTTAATTCGGAATTAATTATGGAAAATCTGAATGTGATCATGGATATTTAGGAATGTTGATTAGTGATTAGAAATGATGCAAACAGAAACATTTCCAACCAGAAAGAAAAGCATCATAAATATGAGATAAATGCATCATAAATAAATGTCATGTGTATTGAATCAATAAAATCAGAATCTACAGAATACAGAAATACTTTCCATGACTGTAAGAAAGATAAATAAGAACAGATTCATATCTGAGGCTCTTATGGATTATAACCTCCAGCTCTGGACGTTTTGAAGATTCAAATCTGAGAATTTAAAGTTTTTTTTCTCATCTGCACTATGAAGGAGCCTCTGGGTTCTTTCACTGGTTCACAAATCCCAGCAGACGTCCTCCACCTCCTGTGAAGGAGAACTGAGAGCCAGAAAGTGTAGAATGCTGAGGTCCAAACTGCTTTGTTTTCCATGTCTTTTGTTTTCTCTGCTGAAGAACACGCCTTCCTCCTCTCCTTCTACCTACAATAAATTACATGCTAAAAGTCACCAGAACCAGTGGTTCTGATCCGGGATGAAAAGATCTGGATGGCATAACTGCATTTATCATTTCATTTATTTTAGAAAGTTTGTGAAGTTCTTTGATTTGCTTCTATAATATGAGATACAGCACAAGTTAAAATGTCATGTTTTAATAAAAATGAATCATGAACTTGACTATAGGACAGACAGATATGTTCATTAAAGAAAACAAAAATGTAAACCATGTAAATCAGTCACATGGATGAACCAACAGGTGTTTTTGAAATCCTGGTAGTCAAAGACTTTAAACGAGAGAAAGTTCAGTTTTATTCATTAATATTATTAAACCTGACATTGTTTTAGGAAGCTTTAAATATTAGAGCAAAATCATATAAAAACAGCTTCTTACTAGCTAAACCTCATTTTCCATTTTGATGAAATGCTGTGTTTGCCATCAGTGCTTGTCCAGATGATGCTATATGGTAAGCCAAAGGGATCATAAATCACCAGGAAAATGATACCTTTGGCTTGCTAATGTTGGGTTCTGGTTCAGTGTAGAACATTTGGACGAGCTGGATGTTACTTCATAAAGTTTACAATAAAAATACATCATGGAGGTGCAGGTTCAAACCCTCCACAGTGGCGTTTAAGTACATTAAAAACAGAACAGACTTCCTCCACTTTTTCACTTCCTGGCTCCGGACCACAGCATTTCAATTTTCTCTACTTAAACATCAACATAACTAACCAGAAACCACAAACTCTATGTTCAAAAAGCTGCTCAGTTACCAGCTCACTGATAAGTGGCCACTGAGCTATCACCAGGTAGTGTCCGCGCTGTGGTCAAGCCAGCCGCACTTTGAAAATGTTGTGCACCCGTATTACACGGTTTGCGGCAGAGCGTTTCTCTTTACATATAAAAATGTCTGTGTCAACTAAAATATAAAAAACGCCTATTCTCTATCAACAACATTTCTACTTGAGTTGCATTTGTTCTATTTGTCAGTTTGTCAAAACACAGTGAAGTCACGGTTACACTCTTCAAATGTGAGATTTTTATTTTGAAGTCACAGTTACATTTTCAAGGAGCGGCTGACCGCGGCTGAGCGAACAGAAGCCCACTTGAACACAGCAGTGTCCGCCCCGGGACTGGGACGTTGTGAGTTCATATCAGGCCAAGTCAAACCAGACTCCCTGCTGGACACTCAGCATTAAGGAGTTGGACTGGGGGGTTCCGAGCATGGCTGTGTCTGCAGCTCCCCCAGGGGAGCAGAGAACAAATGTCCCACACTTGATGGGATTCTAACCTTAAGAATTCTAACTTTAGCGAGCTCCTTCTTCTTCAGATCCTTTTCTGTGGCGAAATAACTGCTCCCTAGTGTTCCTCCTTAAGAAAAATGAAATGAATTCACTATAATCCCAGATGTGAAAATGTCAGGGACATGAAACGGCTCCGTCCCTGACAATAAACAGACTTCACTTTGGTGTGATTTTATTAGATTGTTAAAAGAGGACAGTCTGTACATGTTCTGTTTTTCGGAAGAAACCTGGAACAAATCTAACGGAGGTAAAGCGATGCATGGGTGCAGTTTCTCCGCATCAGTCAGAGTCAGGTGCAGAGTTCAGGAATAACTCGATGTATCGATGACCTGAAAAGTGAGAAGAACCATCACGTTAAAGCGGTTCATGTCAGAATCAGAGCAGCGTCTCCCCGTGTCTGAGGAAAGTCTGAGCTACTGGAATGTACCCATGTTCATGCGGTCCCTGGACATGGCCGCCACAGCATCCCTGTGGCAGCTGAAGTAAACGTCGGCCTCGCCGATTGTTCGCCCGTTGGGCCTGCACTCAATCACAATCTTTAACACCACGTAAGGAGAGAAGAACTGCAGGAGAAATGGAAACATCGTTTTACCAGAGTTTGAGGGTTTAAAGCAGCCATGACGCTTTTGTATGTTGGAGGTTTTGATTTTGAACTCGTGATTTAGACTAAATGTTCTTGAATCGGGAAAAAATGGGTTTTTTCCGGCCTCTGATGAGCCGTTGGACCCTGTCCCACCTTGACAATGTCCTCCCCTGATGCCTCGAAGGGCAGGCCTCTCATGTGGATGAAGTGTTTGGATGCCTCCGAGCTCTGAGGAGAAACTGATGTGGCTCAAAGTTAGGATTTAGCAGCTTGAAGAAGGTTCCTTCATCAGGAAGTACCTCAAAAGTCAACAAAATAAAAGATGTGTTAGTGGATTGGAGGAGCGGCGTCCTCACCGGCTCTGGGCGAAGCAGGCGTCAGCCTTCCAGAGGGCGGAGAGGCGCTCTGAAGAGGAAGTGAAGCCCTCCTCTTCCACGTAGAGCGGATCTCACTGCTTCTGCTGGGAAACACTTCGATGTATCTGAGCAGGAAAGAACACAGGCCTCTCAGTTCATCAGACGTCATTCAAGTGAAATCAACTTCACAGTAAAATAACAACTTTAACGGAGACAAAGGCTGTTCTGCTTCGTTTCTCTGAGACATGAAAACTGCAGAGAAAATCCTCTAGATCAGATCGCGACCAAAAACCGGTCCAGATCCAAAGGGTTGCTCCGCCCCTGACGGTCTTCACCTGTGTCCAATCAACTCTCTGTGTTTCTGCAGAGCTTTTCCCGCCGCTTCCTGACTGCTAAACTGTACAAAGGCTTCGCCCGAGTTTCTTCCTCTGCCATCCGTAACCATGGTGATCCCGTTCTCCACAACGTCCAGCCCTGAAAATGTCACACAAGAGGAACGCCATGAGAATGAAGGGATGGAAACGTTCTTCCAATGGAGCAGATGTGGATCCTCGTCAGCTCTGCGGTTTCCACGTTCCGTTTGGGGAACCTGAACGCATCACTCTGAAGAAGCTCTGCACCAGTAAAGGGGAAGCACCTGAGAAGAAGTGGAGGATGTCGTCTTCAGTGCAGGAGAAGGGGAGTCCTCTGAGCATGACCACGCCATCCTTGGTGGCGGGCGAAGCCACCTGCTGCAGGATGGTCTCTGCGTCGCCGTCGGTCACCTCCGACACTGAGCACAGATGGGTTTGCGTGGAGACTGCCGTTCTCACTGAGGCGGTTCTGGTTTGGCTCCAGAACTGAATCAAAGACAGACTAACCTTCCACGTATCGTGGACCCAGGTACTGGCGGTGCTTCTCCAGAGCTTTGCTCACATCTTCCTCGTGCTCCATCTCGATGAAGGCCCGTCCCGACGGCCTCCCCAGCCTGTCCAGGGTCAGGTGGACACCCCTCTCCCCATCGCGGATCCTGCACTCTGCAGCAGACGGCGGTCACTACCATCATCTGAACCGTCCTCACGGGTCTTCCTGGGACTCACCTGAGAAGAAGCGCAGGAGGTCCTGGACTGTGCAGGACCAGGCCAGACCCTTCACCTGAACGATGTACACCTCTTTTCTCTGCGGCTGATAGGCCGGCAGCGGCGGGTACTCCTCCTGCTCAGACGCTCCTCCCTGAGGGAGGAGTCCATGTTCTGGATCAGTGGGGCAGTAGAATAACCCCCCACCCCCACCCCACCCCGCGCAGTGTGGCTAAGGAGAACCCCCGCTCCCTCCCCAAAAGGACGCAGAAATGTTCTCTTATTTTTAAAGGGCCCGGAAGTGACGGTATCCTCGGAAGTTTTTGTTACCAGTCGAAATAAAAACATTCTCCCTCTGCTAAAGATCAAAACTCCCGTTACATCCGGTTCATCACGGACACGCTCATCCGGTTGCCGGGAAGGGCCCGGTTTTCCCGCGCTCACCTCAGAGAAGAAGCGGGGCTGGCAGCGCGTCCCGACGGGCAGAGGCCGGCGGACCGCCCGCAGACAGACGGCACGCGACCCCGGTGCCCGCACGGACAGCGCGCAGCCGCCGGCTCGAATCCACGCCGGAAGCAGGAGCTTCGTGCCCGCGAGGCAGCGCTGCAGCAGCAGGGATTTACCGGACATTTCTCCCGGAACCGGGTTTCCTCTGAGAGCGCTTCGCGCACTCACGTGGGTCCGTGACAGTCAAGGACAGACAGGCACGAAAGTTCCACGGTCACGTTACCTCTGATTGTATTTCCGGTTTTCACAATAAAACTACACCGCACTGTTACAACGTGGTTGTTGTTTCCAGGAGTTTTACATCATTTTTGCTGTATATTCTTTCAGCCTAAAGATATTCAGAAAAGGAAATGAATGTGAATCTGAGGAACCCGACACGGCGCCTCTGTATCGTTCTCATAGAAACACAGAAACACAGAAACACAAGCTCCTCTACATCATCCGGTTTCCATCATGTGGTCAATGAAGGAGGTTTGTCTGCGTTTGTAGTCATTTGGACGCGCGCCAAAAGGGAGGCGGCGGACAGAATTTAAGCCTCGGCCGCTTCCGGTGTGATCATGAGAACAACGTCCTTTTCCCCAGTAGAGGGCGCCCTCACAACAGTCTGTCCAAAGCGATTGAATGAAAAAATGCTGACTGACGCTGCTGGTCGCCGCTGCTGCCTCGACGGGGGTCTTGGTGTGGGGATGGCCGGGAATTCTCCCTCCTTTTTTTTACATTCCATCATCCACGTCAGCTCAACATAAACATTCACCTGAGCGCAGGTGTCAGCTCACCTTTGCACAGTTGGTTAGTGTGATGGTATGAGGTGCTTTACATGTGTTGTTTGGTATGCACAAGTGTGCGTATGAACTGGATGTGAACAAGTTTGTGAAGACTCTTGGAGCCGGCAGGTATGTTTGGAACAGCTGAGAGTGTGTGGACAGGCCCCGCCGGTTTTAGACCAACACTCACACGATTGTGATGATTATAAGCTTCCAGCATCTTGTTGCTCCTTCCTCCCCTGTAGTCATCTTCCAACGTCTGTAAATCCACCCCATCTCTCTCTCTTCTTCCCCATTTCTTTCTCCGTCCAGTAAAACAAAAAGAAGGACGCACACATATATAAATAAAGTTTAGTTTCAATTACAAAAGGGGTTTACATAAATATACAACTTGTATGATTTATAACTCCTGATTGTAACAGTAAAATCTGTCAAACACAAGAGGCTCTCAGCTCTGATCTGTTTACTCAGTTGTTGGACAAGACAAGATAAAAATAATAATAATAAAAAATTGACAAGACAGAGTTTAATTCATTATTTCTGAGCATCCGTCGGTGTTTTACTTTCATTTCACACCTAAACAGCACCAGAACAACACCAGCTTGTGTTCAATGTTCAGTCAGCCTCACGGTTTTTGCTGTTGTGAGACATGCACTTAGGATGGTTACCAAATCCAAACTCTGTGAAAAGAAGCGGCGCAGCGGTGCAGCAGTGCAACGGTGCAGCGGTGCAGCAGTGCAACGGTGCAGCGGCGCAGCAGTGCAACGGTGCAGCAGTGCAGTGGCGCAGCAGTGCAACAGTGCAGCGGTGCAGCGGCGCAGCAGTGCAACGGTGCAGCGGTGCAGCGGTGCAGCGGCGCATGCACTGAGCCTCAGTCAATATGCTGTTGTGAAGTGAGTCAAAGTTCTGCTGAATTTCACAGTTATAGATTCTAGTCCAGCAACCTGATGGATCAGAGTGACAGGTACATTGCTCTGAAAAAATATGAAGAGATTTTTGTGCCACCATATTGTGAGCAAAAGACACATTTTTTTTATCAAAATTTCCTAACTCGCAAGAAAAATCGAAAATTTTAGGAATAAAACTTATTCATTTGCAAATGAAATATTTAATATTTCCTTTCAAAAAATATTTTGTTTGCAACGCAAATGTTTTCCGATGCGTTGTCTCTCAGTGGGCTTTTTCCCTATCTTTGATCTTTTTTGCGTTCATAAGCCTCAGTTTAGCGTAAGACACGCGCCACACCAAACAGCCAATCACAGACAAGAGGGTCCCTGCTGATTGGTCTAGATTCTTTTCAATCGCGTGTCTCTGCCACGCATGGGCGGTGCTTGGAGGCAGAAATGGATTTTGAATGGGTTCTGTTCTACCGGGATTCTGGCCCATCTCTCTTTGAGCAGAACTCAGAAGAAGAAGAAAAGCCCAAATATCCAACAGGGTTCTGTGTTTATTCATGTTTTTTTACTTTGGACAAAAGCAAACATGAGTTTTCTCTGTGAAAAGGAACATTAAAAGTTAACAAAACCATTTTTTCTGTTTATACATGAAGTCTACTTTGCTGAGCCGTTCTTTTCATTACTGACTACTGTTGTTAATTTAATCCAGAACTCCAAAACTTTTTACTAATATTTTATCCGGAGGATTTCTAGATCACGCAGGCATGTTTAGCGTAATGTCAGCAGATAAAATTTACCGTTTATTCTACGGTTTCAGGAGATTCTCAGCCATAAATTCACAAGTTTGACTAAATCAAATGTAACCCTTGTTCAATGAAAAGTAAGAGTCGTTTTAAAAAATGATTGAAAAATATTTTTCTTCATCTACAGAAGAAAAATTGAGGGTAAACAAGCTTTTTTTGTGTTGCCTGGTAACAGACACATGGTAAATAAATACAGCAATTTGATTGGATAGAATCTAGACCAATCAGCAGGCTGTTTGGTGGCGCAAACGTCACACTAAACTGAAACTAAGGAAAGCAAAGTCAATGATGAGACGCAACACATCTGAAAACTTATCTGCTGCAAATGCAAACATATTTTTTTAAGCAAGAAAACGTTTTTTAAAGCAAATATTTTCATTTGCAAATTATGAAGTCTTATTTTGCCAACTTGATTTTTTGTTGCAAATTAGGAAATGTTGATCTCAAAACGGTTTTTGTTGACTTTTCTCTACAAAGATATAAGCAGTAACGCGCGGGCCCTGGAGAGTCCAGCAGCGCCCCTGAACACCACACACGAAAAAGGGAAAGCTCGGTCACGTGGTCGCCATCATTTCCTGCAGCAGCCCCCTGAACGCGCAGCTCGCTCCCGCGCGTACAGCTCAGCAGCCGTGCGCTCGCTCTCGACCGCACGTTAACGGAAAGGCAAACAGTCCTCGCGGTGAAGGCCCCCCCCTCTCCTCCACGGACCCGAACCTTCCGGACCGAGTCCGCTCCGCTTCCGCCCAGGAGCCCCCGAAGCGCCGCTCCTCATCATGGCGACAGCTGCGGCGTCTGCCCCCGCCGGCTGCGGCCCCAGCCCCGGCGCGGGCACGGAGCTGGTCCGCGGGCAGGCCTTCGACGTGGGGCCCCGGTACAGCAGCCTGTCCTACATCGGGGAGGGCGCGTACGGGATGGTGTGGTGAGTTCACTTTTCACCACAACTGGCACAATTGCGCGCGCGTGTACCACGAAATCACGCTTGAGGGGTTCACGCGCGTGGCGTGGATTAACGGGAAAACGTCAGCGGAAAGTGAGGTTTCAGGAAAGCATTCCCGACGGGAAGCGGGTTTTCACAATAAGAGTCGTCTGAGGGAATGACTTCATTCATCCGCGCGTCGTTCTCGGTGTTTGGACCTGAACGACACAGTGGGAGTTTGTCCAGTGGTTCTCCTGCAGACCCGGGGAACATCCTCCATGCAGTCTGACGAGGTTCTGGTTCCTGCAGCTCCTTAAGGTTCTTGGTAGTCACTCCATAGAGTTTTGAAGAATGTTCAGCAAAAATGAAGCTCGAAATCCTTCAGAGGAGGAGCGCAGGGCAAAGGTCATCCACACATCTTCATCTGAACTCTGGAGGCTCATTTACAGGATTATTTTATCTGTTTGGATCTTTTAGTTGGTTTGAAAGAAAGTGAAATGGAGCTTTGATCACTGCACAATAATCTAGAGGTCTGTGACGTCATCACCGTTAGAACTTACCTGTGTGTGCTGCTAACACACTACAAATCCCACAATGCACCACCAGAGTGTTTGAGTGTGAAGAACTTTATCTCTGAGATGAAGATGCATCATCTTTCTGTTTTCAAACTCTGTGAACAAAACACGCCGCCATCCAACTTGAGTTGAAAGTTCAACCATGTTAAACTTTGACCAATCAGAGACTTGGATTTGGTAGTGACGGATGGATGACGTCCCCTTTCGTTCATGGAAGTGCCAACCATTTGAATACTGATGATGGAGGAGAAATGACTAATCGTGGTTTTTGTTTAGCTAGAATTCTATGACACCATATTCATGTATCGGAATAGAGCTGTGAAAGAAAACGTCTGGAGCAAGACTCACCAGATTTACACGGCTCTGACATTGCACACCGTGACTCTTCCAACTGCAGGTGGTGGTTCACTGTGAAACGGCAGAACAAGGACGAAGAAGCCCCTCTCTTATTGTCCAGTGTGAACGCCACAATATAAACGCAGCTTCAAGAAAGTACATTCTTGGTGTGAACGTAGCTTGAGTCTGACACCACTGACCTAATTGTGTGTGTTTGAATAAACTAGTAAAAGCAAAACCTCCTAAATGTTTCTGTAAAGGTTCGTACGACAACAATGGCCATGTCTGCTCATTCTTTTGTATTTTCTGGAGATAAAAGGTTTCTTTATTTGGAGATCAGCAGGAAATCACAGGCGTTTGTTGGAAATGTGATCAAAAATGTCAAACCGGATCTTCTCTAACTGGAGAACGTATGTCCAAACTCTGAGTCTCAGCTGATGTAGACGTGGAACCACACAACTTATCAACACGTTCTGTGAATGACTCTGGAGAACTAAAGATCTGAACCAAAGCATGCTGAAGATCATCTATGGTGACAGACATCACACTCGAACATCATGGATATCTTCAGTGGTGGTTAAACTCTGGTAAAAATTGTCTTAATGTTGCCATTCAGACACAACTTTTGAATTAACCCGTCGCTTGAGAAGAAGACTAACAGAGATCTCCACTCACAAATGTGTTTACCAACTTTTCAGTCATTATTGGAGAAAACAACTTTTATTCAATTATCTCTAGAAAACCGCTAATGTCTCATAATAGTTTTGAAGTTGTCTTGGAAAACCAAAACTGGTTTGGGAACATAAAAAGTTACTGAATCAGCAGGAAAAGAGCAAGTCCTCTTTTTCTGCTAACAATGTTTATTTTCTGTTTTCTTCCCATGTTCTAAGTGTTGTTCTTTTAAATTTTGGCTGTAACCCGTTTTCCTGCTTGACCTTGGAACACAGGTCCATCGGTTTCTCACTGTGGGGAACCGCACCAGCATTCACCTACAAATACATTTAAACTTTATGTTCAGGCGCATCAGGTTCATGCTGAGCTTACCCTGACTTCTTCTCATAGAATTTATGACACGTCTTTGGAGAACCACTGACATCATAGCAGAGCCTACGGTTCACTTACCTGGACCTGAGCACAGAAAAGACAAAGCAAACAGACTCTGGAGTCAAACAGGTGTTGGTGTTCAGGTGTCGGAGGTCCTTTAAGCCTCGCTTCCACTGAGCCGTTTGCTTTCCCGGCGCATGCGTGGTGTAGACCGCTAGCGTGTTTGTGTCACTGTAGTGAGACGATGGGAAAAGCAACAACAATGGAGGTCATCCAACAGCTCGTCTTTTTACTGCTTTACTTCTGGAATGGTTTGTATAACAGGAATATAATGGTGTTTGAAAGATATTTGCGGGCGGCGCCGTAAAGAAACGTTGGAAACGTTAGCGTAAATGAGCTCTACATTGGCACTTTCCATCACTTTCTGCCAATCAATGGGTAGCTACAGTAGCTCCGCCCCAACCGCTCCCTTTCACTTTTCTATGGACCTTCAACTGATGGGGGCCCCCAAGTGGTGCAGTTTGGTATTGCTTCATGGGTCCATTTTTCAGTGGAAATGCTCCAAATAGCGGACCGGACCGGACCGCTCAGTGGAAACGAGGCTGAAGTGGACTGTCTGAGAACACAAAGCTCAGAACAAACCTAAATAGTTCAGTGTGAAGCTCTGTTAGGCATAGAGAAGAGGCTGGTTTTCATTCAGTTTCAGTGGTAAACTCAGAACGTTCAAACGCGCAAACCCAGATAGATCTTCACACTGATGTTTTGATGAAAAACTGTCAGAGATAAACCTGTGAGAAAAGTCCACACTGAAACATAAACCTGTCCGGACTTTATCACATCTGCAGAAAGGGTTCCTTTGGCAAGAAAAGAAAGCGAGGCGAAGTTCTGAACATTGGTATTACAGCGGCCTTCGCTAGATGATGCGATGGCATTGACGGTGTGATGGGCTTGAAGACATGTGAAGCGTTGCTTTTGGTCGTTGTGTAAGTGAAAACCTCCTGGATCAAAGGTTGAAGTGTGTATCTGTCAGGACATTTGAGCATGTGGGCAGAACCAACCTCTGACCTCTCTCTGCTCTTCTGAAACTTCCCCTTCTGTAGCTCGGCTTCCTTCTCATAGTTGTTGCTCGTCTTGTGAGGTTTGTACACAATTCTTCCTGTGTGGGGAGGTGGTGCTTACTTTTAAAGCTGCTGCATCCGCTGTTGCTGCAGCTGCATCGGTTGCTGTTACTGCAGCTGCGTCGGTTGCTGTTGCTGCTGCTGCATCGGTTGCGGTTGCTGCAGTTGCATCGGTTGCGGTTGCTGCATCGGTTGCTGTTGCTGCAGCTGCATCGGTTGCTGCAGCTGCATCGGTTGCGGTTGCTGCAGCTGCATCGGTTGCTGTTGCTGCAGTTGCATCGGTTGCGGTTGCTGCAGCTGCATCGGTGGCTGCATCTGTTGCTGCATTATTCTCCCATCTCTGTTGCCGTTGTTGAATGTTGCTTTTTTTGGGTGAACATTTGCATGTATGATGAGGCGTTCAGGTGAACAAGGCTTTTTGTCCAGCCGCGGGTTCCATGTACGGCGGGCTGCGGCGGGTTTCCTGCTGCTCTGGAATGTGTTCATCCATTTCTTGGGATAAGTTTAGGCACGTGTAGAAGGAGAGCCGCCTCAGCGCCTGACGTTCACCAACATCCCTGTAACTGCACAGTCTTCCATCAGCGGTTAGGAGGTTCCATGATGTTTCTAATCCATCTGATAATCTGAGATGTGTTTAGATTACAGTGAATCGTTTTGACCAAAATCAACTCCAAGTCGTCCGTGTGTTTCCTTCAAAGCCCCTGAAACACACGTACATACAAGTCTTTTTGGGGGTTGCTTTGGTGTGATGACACATCAGCCTCCTGTCTTGTGGTTGAGTCAGTCGTGTTTTTCATATGCAGAAGGTGCCGGAATGAGTCTGAAACCGTTTCCTTTGGAGGCCTGGAAACGCAGCTTCACTCAGTGTCTTGTGTTTCTGGGCGTCACGGAAACGCCGCTCAGCTCGGAGTCAGACTATCTGAAGCTGCAAGAAGACGAGGAGAAATGTTCTCCACGAGCTGAAGCAGCTCCTGCTCGTGCGGGGGCATCTTGGCAGATTGCAGGTCCAAACCAAACATGTGGAAGAAGATCTGATCATCTTCTTCCACATGTTCCCTTCAGTCTGCAGCACAGATGATGGAATCATCCTATCAGGTTCAGGCCCAAATGTCTGCAGCAGCTTCTGCTGCATGTCGACGACTTGATGCTTGCTGCCCTGGTTTTCTTCTGCTTTCATCAAACAAACCTTCTGCAGATGTTTAGTTCTTATTGTCCTGAAGGCTGCACAGAAGGGGGCGGGGCCTGCAGAGGTTTCCTCCAAAGAGATGCTGGTTTTTCATGTTAAGACCCAAAGAACTGGATTGCAAACGTCCTGGCTGTGGGACTGACCAGGAGTTACTGTATCATAACTGTGATGGATTCAACCTTAAAGCAAAGTCAGACACCGAGTAACCAAGACAACCACCTTTTCCTTTTCAGCAGCGGGAACAGCAGCGGCGTGTTTTGTGGACGTGTTAGCTCCCACATTAGCAAAGCTAGCAGTACGACCCTCAGCGCCGCCATGTTTACAAAGGGCAGGTCTGGAGATGGCTAGAAGGTACCAGGAAGTGTGAAAGTTATGTCATTAAACATGTTCTCCAAAACGCATCCATGGTTTACTAGTAAATGAAGACAAAGGATTAATGAAGATGGTCCTTCCAAAATAAAGGATTATTCCCAGTTATCCTATTTCAAAAAGCATGTTAAACCAGTTCATTGTTCTCAAAAGATGATTAGAAACCATTAAACCACATCACTGTCACAAAATCTGCTGAAGTATGAAAGATGAAACAATTTTAAATGAATGTCGCAATGGTGGTGTCTTTCAAAATTAAACAGTTGTTTTCAGTGATTCCTTTCAGAATAAAACAGTTGTTTTCAGTGGTGTCTTTCAGAATAAAACGGTTGTTTTCAGTGGTGTCTTTCAAATAAAACAGTTGTTTTCAGTGATTCCTTTCAGAATAAAACAGTTGTTTTCAGTGGTGTCTTTCAGAATAAAACGGTTGTTTTCAGTGGTGTCTTTCAAATAAAACAGTTGTTTTCAGTGATTCCTTTCAGAATAAAACAGTTGTTTTCAGTGGTGTCTTTCAGAATAAAACGGTTGTTTTCAGTGGTGTTTCAAAATGAAACAGTTGTTTTCAGTGGTGCCTTTCAGAATAAAACTGTTGTTTTCAGTGGTGCCTTTCAGAATAAAACGGTTGTTTTCAGAGGTGTCTTTCAGAATAAAACGGTTGTTTTCAGTGATGCCTTTCAGAGTAAAACGGTTGTTTTCAGTGGTGTCTTTCAGAATAAAACTGTTTTTTTAGGTGTCTTTCAGAGTAAAACGGTTTTTTTCAGTGGTGTCTTTCAGAATAAAACTGTTGTTTTCAGTGGTGCCTTTCAGAATAAAATTGTTGTTTTCAGTGGTGCCTTTCAGAATAAAACGGTTGTTTTCAGTGGTGTTTCAAAATGACACAGTTGTTTTCAGTGGTGTCTTTCAGAATAAAACGGTTGTTTGTTTCAGTGATGCCTTTCAGAATAAAATTGTTGTTTTCAGTGGTGCCTTTCAGAATAAAACGGTTGTTTTCAGTGATGCCTTTCAGAATAAAACGGTTGTTTTCAGTGGTATATTTCAAAATAAAACGGTTGTTTTCAGTGGTGTCTTTCAGAATAAAAGGGTTGTTTTCAGTGGTGTCTTTCAGAATAAAACGGTGGTTTTCAGTGGTATATTTCAAAATAAAACGGTTGTTTTCAGTGATTCCTTTCAGAATAAAACTGTTGTTTTCAGTGGTGTCTTTCAAATAAAACAGTTGTTTTCAGTGGTGTCTTTCAGAATAAAAGGGTTGTTTTCAGTGATTCCTTTCAGAATAAAACGGTTGTTTTCAGTGGTGTCTTTACGAATAAAACGGTTGTTTTCAGTGGTATATTTCAAAATAAAACGGTTGTTTTCAGTGATGCCTTTCAGAATAAAACAGTTGTTTTCAGTGATTCCTTTCAGAATAAAACAGTTGTTTTCAGTGGGGTCTTTCAGAATAAAACGGTTGTTTTCAGTGGTGTCTTTCAGAATAAAACGGTTGTTTTCAGTGATGTCTTTCAGAATAAAACGGTTGTTTTCAGTGGTGCTTTTCAGAATAAAACGGTTGTTTTCAGTGATGCCTTTCAGAATAAAACTGTTGTTTTCAGTGGTGCCTTTCAGAATAAAACGGTTGTTTTCAGTGGTGCCTTTCAGAATAAAACGGTTGTTTTCAGAGGTGTCTTTCAGAATAAAACGGTTGTTTTCAGTGATGCCTTTCAGAATAAAACGTTTATTTTCAGTGGTGTCTTTCAGAATAAAACGGTTTTTTTAGGTGTCTTTCAGAATAAAACGGTTTTTTCAGTGGTGTCTTTCAGAATAAAACGGTTTTTTCAGTGGTGCCTTTCAGAATAAAATTGTTGTTTTCAGTGGTGCCTTTCAGAATAAAACGGTTGTTTTCAGTGGTGTTTCAAAATGAAACAGTTGTTTTCAGTGATTCCTTTCAGAATAAAACAGTTGTTTTCAGTGATTCCTTTCAGAATAAAACAGTTGTTTTCAGTGATGCCTTTCAGAATAAAACTGTTGTTTTCAGTGGTGCCTTTCAGGATAAAACTGTTGTTTTCAGTGATGCCTTTCAGAATAAAACTGTTGTTTTCAGTGGTGCCTTTCAGAATAAAACGGTTGTTTTCAGAGGTGTCTTTAAGAATAAAACGGTTGTTTTTAGTGGTGTCTTTCAGAATAAAAGGGTTGTTTTCAGTTGTGTCTTTCAGAATAAAACGGTTGTTTTCAGTGGTTTCTTTCAAAATAAAACGGTTGTTTTCAGTGGTGTTTCAAAATAAAACAGTTGTTTTCAGTGATTCCTTTCAGAATAAAACAGTTGTTATCAGTGATGCCTTTCAGGATAAAACTGTTGTTTTCAGTGGTGCCTTTCAGAATAAAAGGGTTGTTTTCAGTGATTCCTTTCAGAATAAAACAGTTGTTTTCAGTGATTCATTTCAGAATAAAACGGTTGTTTTCAGTGATTGCTTTCAGAATAAAACGTTTATTTTCAGTGGTGTCTTTCAGAATAAAACTGTTTTTTTCAGTGGTGTCTTTCAGAATAAAACGGTTTTTTCAGTGGTGTCTTTCAGAATAAAACTGTTGTTTTCAGTGGTGCCTTTCAGAATAAAATTGTTGTTTTCAGTGGTGCCTTTTAGAATAAAACGGTTGTTTTCAGTGGTGCCTTTCAGAATAAAACGGTTCTTTTCAGTGGTGTCTTTCAGAATGAAAGGGCTGTTTTCAGTGGTACCTTTTAAAATAAAACAGTTGTTTTTAGTGGTGCATTTCAAAATAAAGCAGTATTTATCTAGTGATGCTTTTCAGAATAAAAGGGTTGTTTTCAGTGGTGTCTTTCAAAATAAAAGGGTTGTTTTCAGTGGTACCTTTTAGAATAAAATAGTTGTTTTTAGTGGTGCATTTCAAAATAAAGCAGTATTTATCTAGTGATGCTTTTCAGAATAAAAGGGTTGTTTTCAGTGGTGCGTTTCAAAATAAAGCAGTATTTGTTAGTGATGCTTTTCAGAATAAAAGGGTTGTTTTCAGTGGAACCTTTTAAAATAAAACAGTATTTTTTAAGTGATGCTTTTCAGAATAAAAGGTTTGTTTTCTGTGGTGTCTTTCAGAATAAAACGTTTTTTTTAGTGGTGTCTTTCAGAATAAAAGGGTTGTTTTTAGTGGTGTCTTTCAGAATAGAAGGGTTGTTTTCAGTGGTGTCTTTCAGAATAAAAGGGTTGTTTTCAGTTGTGTCTTTCAGAATAAAACGGTTGTTTTCAGTTGTTTCTTTCAGAATAAAACTGTTGTTTTCAGTGGTACCTTTTAGAATAAAACAGTTGTCTTTAAGAGGAAAACGGTTGTTTTCAGTGGAGTCTTTCAGAATAAAACGTTTTTTTAGTGGTGTCTTTCAGAATAAAAGGGTTGTTTTCAGTGGAACCTTTTAAAATAAAACAGTATTTTTTAGTGATGCTTTTCAGAATAAAAGATTTGTCTTCAGTGGTGTCATTCAGAATAAAACGTCTTTTTTTAGTGGTGTCTTTCAGAATAAAAGGGTTGTTTTCAGTGCTGTCTTTCAGATTAAAACGGTTGTTTTCAGTGGTGTCTTTCAGAATAAAAGGGTTGTTTTTAGTGGTGTCTTTCAGAATAAAAGGGTTGTTGTCAGTGGTGTCTTTCAGAATAAAAGGGTTGTTTTCAGTGGTATATTTCAAAATAAAACGGTTGTTTTCAGTGGTGTCTTTCAGAATAAAAGGGTTGTTTTTAGTGGTGTCTTTCAGAATAAAATGGTTGTTTTCAGTTGTGTCTTTCAGAATAAAACGGTTGTTTTCAGTGGTATATTTCAAAATAAAACGGTTGTTTTCAGTGGTGTTTCAAAATAAAACAGTTGTTTTCAGTGATTCCTTTCAGAATAAAACAGTTGATTTCAGTGATGCCTTTCAGGATAAAACGGTTGTTTTCAGTGGTGTCTTTCAGAATAAAACGGTTGTTTTCAGTGGTGTCTTTCAGAATAAAAGGGTTGTTTTTAGTGGTATATTTCAAAACAAAACGGTTGTTTTCAGTGGTGTCTTTCAGAATAAAAGGGTTGTTTTTAGTGGTGTCTTTCAGAATAAAAGGGTTGTTTTCAGTGGTGTCTTTCAGAATAAAAGGGTTGTTTTCAGTGTTGTCTTTCAGAATAAAAGGGTTGTTTTCAGTGGTGTCTTTCAGAATAAAACGGTTGTTTTCAGTGGTATATTTCAAAATAAAACGGTTGTTTTCACTGGTGTTTCAAAATAAAACAGTTGTTTTCAGTGATTCCTTTCAGAATAAAACAGTTGATTTCAGTGATGCCTTTCAGGATAAAACGGTTGTTTTCAGTGGTGTCTTTCAGAATAAAACAGTTGTTTTCAGTGGTGCCTTTCAGAATAAAAGGGTTGTTTTCAGTGATTCCTTTCAGAATAAAACAGTTGTTTTCAGTGATTCCTTTCAGAATAAAACAGTTGATTTCAGTGATGCCTTTCAGGATAAAACGGTTGTTTTCAGTGGTGTCTTTCAGAATAAAACTGTTGTTTTCAGTGGTGCCTTTCAGAATAAAACGGTTGTTTTCAGTGGAGTCTTTCAGAATAAAACGTTTTTTTAGTGGTGTCTTTCAGAATAAAAGGGTTGTTTTCAGTGGAACCTTTTAAAATAAAACAGTATTTTTTAGTGATGCTTTTCAGCATAAAAGATTTGTTTTCAGTGGTGTCATTCAGAATAAAAGGGTTGTTTTCAGTGTTGTCTTTCAGATTAAAACGGTTGTTTTCAGTGGTATATTTCAAAACAAAACGGTTGTTTTCAGTGGTGTCTTTCAGAATAAAAGGGTTGTTTTTAGTGGTGTCTTTCAGAATAAAAGGGTTGTTTTCATTGGTGTATTTCAGAATAAAACGGTTGTTTTCAGTGGTATATTTCAAAATAAAACGGTTGTTTTCAGTGGTGTTTCAAAATAAAACAGTTGTTTTCAGTGATTCCTTTCAGAATAAAACAGTTGATTTCAGTGATGCCTTTCAGGATAAAACGGTTGTTTTCAGTGGTGTCTTTCAGAATAAAACTGTTGTTTTCAGTGGTGCCTTTCAGAATAAAAGGGTTGTTTTCAGTGATTCCTTTCAGAATAAAACAGTTGTTTTCAGTGATTCCTTTCAGAATAAAACGGTTGTTTTCAGTGATGCCTTTCAGAATAAAACGGTTGTTTTCAGTGGTGTCTTTCAGAATAAAACTGTTGTTTTCAGTGGTGCCTTTCAGAATAAAACGGTTGTTTTCAGTGATGCCTTTCAGAATAAAACGGTTGTTTTCAGTGGTGTCTTTCAGAATAAAACTGTTGTTTTCAGTGGTGCCTTTCAGAATAAAAGGGTTGTTTTCAGTGATTCCTTTCAGAATAAAACAGTTGTTTTCAGTGATTCCTTTCAGAATAAAACGGTTGTTTTCAGTGATGCCTTTCAGAATAAAACGGTTGTTTTCAGTGGTGTCTTTCAGAATAAAACTGTTGTTTTCAGTGGTGCCTTTCACGATAAAACTGTTGTTTTCAGTGATGCCTTTCAGAATAAAACGGTTGTTTTCAGTGGTGTCTTTCAGAATAAAACGGTTGTTTTCAGTGATGGCTTTCAGAATAAAACGTTTATTTTCAGTGGTGTCTTTCAGAATAAAACGTTTTTTTTCAGTGGTGTCTTTCAGAATAAAACTGTTGTATTCAGTGATGCCTTTCAGAATAAAACTGTTGTTTTCAGTGGTGCCTTTCAGGATAAAACTGTTGTTGTCAGTGATGCCTTTCAGAATAAAACTGTTGTTTTCAGTGATGCCTTTCAGAATAAAACTGTTGTTTTCAGTGGAGCCTTTCAGAATAAAACGGTTGTTTTCAGAGGTGTCTTTCAGAATAAAACGGTTGTTTTCAGTGATGGCTTTCAGAATAAAACGTTTATTTTTAGTGGTGTCTTTCAGAATAAAACGTTTTTTTTCAGTGGTGCCTTTTAGAATAAAACAGTTGTCTTTAAGAATAAAACGGTTGTTTTCAGTGGAGTCTTTCAGAAAAAAACGTTTTTTTTAGTGGTGTCTTTCAGAATAAAACTGTTGTTTTCAGTGGTGCCTTTTAGAATAAAACGGTTGTTTTCAGTGATGCCTTTCAGAAGAAAACGGTTGTTTTCAGTGATGCCTTTCAGAATAAAACGGTTGTTTTCAGTGGTGCCTTTCAGAATAAAACGGTTGTTTTCAGTGGTGTCTTTCAGAATAAAAGGGTTGTTTTCAGTGGTACCTTTTAGAATAAAACAGTTGTTTTTAGTGGTGCATTTCAAAATAAAGCAGTATTTATCTAGTGATGCTTTTCAGAATAAAAGGGTTGTTTTCAGTGGTGCGTTTCAAAATAAAGCAGTATTTATCTAGTGATGCTTTTCAGAATAAAAGGGTTGTTTTCAGTGGTGTCTTTCAGAATAGAAGGGTTGTTTTCAGTTGTGTCTTTCAGCATAAAAGGGTTGTTTTTAGTGGTGTCTTTCAGAATAAAAGGGTTGTTTTCAGTGATACCTTTCAGAATAAAACGGTTGTTTTTAGTGGTGTCTTTCAGAATAAAAGGGTTGTTTTCAGTGGAGCCTTTTAAAATAAAACAGTATTTTTTAGTGATGCTTTTCAGAATAAAAGGTTTGTTTTCTGTGGTGTCTTTCAGAATAAAACGTTTTTTTTAGTGGTGTCTTTCAGAATAAAAGGGTTGTTTTTAGTGGTGTCTTTCAGAATAAAAGGGTTGTTTTCAGTGGTACCTTTCAGAATAAAACAGTTGTTTTCAGTGGTGCGTTTCAAAATAAAGCAGTATTTATTTAGTGATGCTTTTCAGAATAAAAGGATTGTTTTCAGTGGTGTCTTTCAGAATAAAAGGGTTGTTTTCAGTTGTCTTTCAGAATAAAAGGGTTGTTTTTAGTGGTGTCTTTCACAATAAAAGGGTTGTTTTCAGTTGTGTCTTTCAGAATAAAACAGTTGTTTTCAGTGGTGTCTTTCAGAATAAAAGGTTTGTTTTCAGTGGTACCTTTTAGAATAAAACAGTTTTCAGTGGTGCGTTTCAAAATAAAGCAGTATTTATTTAGTGATGCTTTTCAGAATAAAAGGGTTGTTTTCAGTGGTGCGTTTCAAAATAAAGCAGTATTTGTTAGTGATGCTTTTCAGAATAAAAGGGTTGTTTTTAGTGGTGTCTTTCAGAATAAAAGGGTTGTTTTTAGTGGTGTCTTTCAGAATAAAAGGGTTGTTTTCAGTTGTGTCTTTCAGAATAAAACAGTTGTTTTCAGTGGTGTCTTTTAGAATAAAAGGGTTGTTTTCAGTGATGCCTTTCAGAATAAAACAGTTGTCTTTAAGAATAAAACGGTTGTTTTCAGTGGAGTCTTTCAGAAAAAAACGTTTTTTTTAGTGGTGTCTTTCAGAATAAAACGGTTGTTTTTAGTGGTGTCTTTTAGAATAAAAGGGTTGTTTTCAGCGGTGCCTTTCAGAATAAAAGGGTTGTTTTCAGTGATTCCTTTCAGAATAAAACAGTTGTTTTCAGTGATTCCTTTCAGAATAAAACGGTTGTTTTCAGTGATGCCTTTCAGAATAAAACGGTTGTTTTCAGTGGTGTCTTTCAGAATAAAACTGTTGTTTTCAGTGGTGCCTTTCAGGATAAAACTGTTGTTTTCAGTGATGCCTTTCAGAATAAAACTGTTGTTTTCAGTGGTGCCTTTCAGAATAAAACGGTTGTTTTCAGAGGTGTATTTCAGAATAAAACGGTTGTTTTCAGTGATGGCTTTGAGAATAAAACTGTTGTTTTCAATGGTGCCTTTTAGAATAAAACGGTTGTTTTCAGTGGAACCTTTTAAAATAAAACAGTATTTTTTAGTGATGCTTTTCAGAATAAAAGGTTTGTTTTCTGTGGTGTCTTTCAGAATAAAACGTTTTTTTTTAGTGGTGTCTTTCAGAATAGAAGGGTTGTTTTCAGTGGTGTCTTTCAGAATAAAACGGTTGTTTTCAGTGATGGCTTTCAGAATAAAACGTTTATTTTCAGTGGTGTCTTTCAGAATAAAACGTTTTTTTTTCAGTGGTGTCTTTCAGAATAAAAAGGTTTTTTTCAGTGGTGTCTTTCAGAATAAAACTGTTGTTTTCAGTGGTGCCTTTTAGAATAAAACGGTTGTTTTCAGTGGAACCTTTTAAAATAAAACAGTATTTTTTAGTGATGCTTTTCAGAATAAAACGTTTATTTTCAGTGGTGCCTTTTAGAATAAAACGGTTGTTTTCAGTGGAACCTTTTAAAATAAAACAGTATTTTTTAGTGATGCTTTTCAGAATAAAAGGTTTGTTTTCTGTGGTGTCTTTCAGAATAAAACGTTTTTTTTTAGTGGTGTCTTTCAGAATAGAAGGGTTGTTTTCAGTGGTGTCTTTCAGAATAAAACGGTTGTTTACAGTGGTGTCTTTCAAAATAAAAGGGTTGTTTTCAGTGGTACCTTTTAGAATAAAACAGTTGTTTTCAGTGGTGCGTTTCAAAATAAAGCAGTATTTATTTAGTGATGCTTTTCAGAATAAAAGGGTTGTTTTCAGTGGTGCGTTCCAAAATAAAGCAGTATTTGTTAGTGATGCTTTTCAGAATAAAGGGGTTGTTTTCAGTTGTGTCTTTCAGAATAAAAGGGTTGTTTTTAGTGGTGTCTTTCAGAATAAAAGGGTTGTTTTCAGTTGTGTCTTTCAGAATAAAACAGTTGTTTTCAGTGGTGTCTTTCAGAATAAAAGGGTTGTTTTCAGTGGTACATTTTAGAATAAAACAGTTGTTTTCAGTGGTGCGTTTCAAAATAAAGCAGTATTTATTTCGTGATGCTTTTCAGAATAAAAGGGTTGTTTTCAGTGGTGCGTTTCAAAATAAAGCAGTATTTGTTAGTGATGCTTTTCAGAATAAAAGGGTTTTTTTCAGTGGTGTCTTTCAGAATAAAAGGGTTGTTTTCAGTTGTGTCTTTCAGAATAAAAGGGTTGTTTTTAGTGGTGTCTTTCAGAATAAAACAGTTTTCAGTGGTGTCTTTTAGAATAAAAGGGTTGTTTTCAGTGATGCCTTTCAGAATAAAACGGTTGTTTTTAGTGGTGTCTTTCAGAATAAAAGGGTTGTTTTCAGTTGTGTCTTTCAGAATAAAACGGTTGTTTTTAGTGGTGTCTTTTAGAATAAAAGGGCTGTTTTCAGTTGTGTCTTTCAGAATAAAACGGTTGTTTTCAGCTGTGTCTTTCAGAATAAAACTGTTGTTTTCAGTGGTACCTTTTAGAATAAAACAGTTGTCTTTAAGAATAAAACGGTTGTTTTCAGTGGAGTCTTTCAGAAAAAAACGTTTTTTTTAGTGGTGTCTTTCAGAATAGAACGGTTGTTTTTAGTGGTGTCTTTTAGAATAAAAGGGTTGTTTTCAGCGGTGCCTTTCAGAATAAAAGGGTTGTTTTCAGTGATTCCTTTCAGAATAAAACAGTTGTTTTCAGTGATTCCTTTCAGAATAAAACGGTTGTTTTCAGTGATGCCTTTCAGAATAACACGGTTGTTTTCAGTGGTGTCTTTCAGAATAAAACTGTTGTTTTCAGTGGTGCCTTTCAGGATAAAACTGTTGTTTTCAGTGATACCTTTCAGAATAAAACTGTTGTTTTCAGTGGTGCCTTTCAGAATAAAACGGTTGTTTTCAGAGGTGTCTTTCAGAATAAAACGGTTGTTTTCAGTGATGGCTTTCAGAATAAAACGGTTTTTTTCAGTGGTGTCTTTCAGAATAAAACTGTTGTTTTCAGTGGTGCCTTTTAGAATAAAACGGTTGTTTTCAGTGGAACCTTTTAAAATAAAACAGTATTTTTTAGTGATGCTTTTCAGAATAAAAGGTTTGTTTTCTGTGGTGTCTTTCAGAATAAAACGTTTTTTTTTAGTGGTGTCTTTCAGAATAAAATGGTTGTATTTAGTGGTGTCTTTCAGAATAGAAGGGTTGTTTTCAGTGATGCCTTTCAGAATAAAACTGTTGTTTTCAGTGGTGCCTTTCAGAAGAAAACGGTTGTTTTCAGAGGTGTCTTTCAGAATAAAACGGTTGTTTTCAGTGATGGCTTTCAGAATAAAACGTTTATTTTCAGTGGTGTCTTTCAGAATAAAACGGTTTTTTTTCAGTGGTGTCTTTCAGAATAAAACGTTTTTTTTCAGTGGTGCCTTTTAGAATAAAACGGTTGTTTTCAGTGGAACCTTTTAAAATAAAACAGTATTTTTTAGTGATGCTTTTCAGAATAAAACGTTTTTTTTTAGTGGTGCCTTTTAGAATAAAACGGTTGTTTTCAGTGGAACCTTTTAAAATAAAACAGTATTTTTTAGTGATGCTTTTCAGAATAAAAGGTTTGTTTTCTGTGGTGTCTTTCAGAATAAAACGTTTTTTTTTAGTGGTGTCTTTCAGAATAGAAGGGTTGTTTTCAGTGGTGTCTTTCAGAATAAAAGGGTTGTTTTCAGTGGTGTCTTTCAGAATAAAAGGGTTGTTTTCAGTGGTACCTTTTAGAATAAAACAGTTGTTTTCAGTGGTGCGTTTCAAAATAAAGCAGTATTTATTTAGTGATGCTTTTCAGAATAAAAGGGTTGTTTTCAGTGGTGCGTTTCAAAATAAAGCAGTATTTGTTAGTGATGCTTTTCAGAACAAAAGGGTTGTTTTCAGTTGTGTCTTTCAGAATAAAAGGGTTGTTTTTAGTGGTGTCTTTCAGAATAAAAGGGTTGTTTTCAGTTGTGTCTTTCAGAATAAAACAGTTGTTTTCAGTGGTGTCTTTCAGAATAAAAGGGTTGTTTTCAGTGGTACCTTTTAGAATAAAACAGTTGTTTTCAGTGGTGCGTTTCAAAATAAAGCAGTATTTATTTAGTGATGCTTTTCAGAATAAAAGGGTTGTTTTCAGTGGTGCGTTTCAAAATAAAGCAGTATTTGTTAGTGATGCTTTTCAGAATAAAAGGGTTGTTTTCAGTGGTGTCTTTCAGAATAAAAGGGTTGTTTTCAGTTGTGTCTTTCAGAATAAAAGGGTTGTTTTCAGTGGTGTCTTTTAGAATAAAAGGGTTGTTTTCAGTGATGCCTTTCAGAATAAAACGGTTGTTTTTAGTGGTGTCTTTCAGAATAAAAGGGTTGTTTTTAGTGGTGTCTTTTAGAATAAAACGGTTGTTTTCAGTGATGCCTTTCAGAATAAAACGGTTGTTTTTAGTGGTGTCTTTCAGAATAAAAGGGTTGTTTTCAGTTGTGTCTTTCAGAATATAACGGTTGTTTTTAGTTGTGTCTTTTAGAATAAAAGGGTTGTTTTCAGTTGTGTCTTTCAGAATAAAACGGTTGTTTTCAGCTGTGTCTTTCAGAATAAAACGGTTGTTTTCAGTGGTGTCTTTTAGAATAAAAGGGTTGTTTTCAGTTGTGTCTTTCAGAATAAAACGGTTGTTTTCAGCTGTGTCTTTTAGAATAAAACAGTTGTCTTTAAGAATAAAACGGTTGTTTTCAGTGGAGTCTTTCAGAAAAAACGTTTTTTTTAGTGGTGTCTTTCAGAATAAAACGGTTGTTTTTAGTGGTGTCTTTTAGAAGAAAAGGTTTGTTTTCAGCGGTGCCTTTCAGAATAAAAGGGTTGTTTTCAGTGATTCCTTTCAGAATAAAACAGTTGTTTTCAGTGATTCCTTTCAGAATAAAACGGTTTTTTTCAGTGGTGTCTTTCAGAATAAAACTGTTGTTTTCAGTGGTGCCTTTCAGAATAAAATTGTTGTTTTCAGTGGTGCCTTTTATAATAAAACTGTTGTTTTCAGTGATGCCTTTCAGAATAAAACTGTTGTTTTCAGTGGTGCCTTTCAGAATAAAACGGTTGTTTTCAGGGGTGTCTTTCAGAATAAAACGGTTGTTTTCAGTGATGGCTTTCAGAATAAAACGTTTATTTTCAGTGGTGTCTTTCAGAATAAAACGGTTGTTTTCAGTGGAACCTTTTAAAATAAAACAGTATTTTTTAGTGATGCTTTTCAGAATAAAAGGTTTGTTTTCTGTGGTGTCTTTCAGAATAAAACGTTTTTTTTTAGTGGTGTCTTTCAGAATAAAATGGTTGTATTTAGTGGTGTCTTTCAGAATAGAAGGGTTGTTTTCAGTGATGCCTTTCAGAATAAAACTGTTGTTTTCAGTGGTGCCTTTCAGAAGAAAACGGTTGTTTTCAGAGGTGTCTTTCAGAATAAAACGGTTGTTTTCAGTGATGGCTTTCAGAATAAAACGTTTTTTTTCAGTGGTGTCTTTCAGAATAAAACGGTTTTTTTCAGTGGTGCCTTTTAGAATAAAACGGTTGTTTTCAGTGGAACCTTTTAAAATAAAACAGTATTTTTTAGTGATGCTTTTCAGAATAAAAGGTTTGTTTTCTGTGGTGTCTTTCAGAATAAAACGTTTTTTTTTAGTGGTGTCTTTCAGAATAGAAGGGTTGTTTTCAGTGGTGTCTTTCAGAATAAAACGGTTGTTTTCAGTGGTGTCTTTCAGAATAAAAGGGTTGTTTTCAGTGGTACCTTTTAGAATAAAACAGTTGTTTTCAGCTGTGCGTTTCAAAATAAAGCAGTATTTATTTAGTGATGCTTTTCAGAATAAAAGGGTTGTTTTCAGTGGTGCGTTTCAAAATAAAGCAGTATTTGTTAGTGATGCTTTTCAGAACAAAAGGGTTGTTTTCAGTTGTGTCTTTCAGAATTAAAGGGTTGTTTTTGGTGGTGTCTTTCAGAATAAAAGGGTTGTTTTCAGTTGTGTCTTTCAGAATAAAACAGTTGTTTTCAGTGGTGCGTTTCAAAATAAAGCAGTATTTATTTAGTGATGCTTTTCAGAATAAAAGGGTTGTTTTCAGTGGTGCGTTTCAAAATAAAGCAGTATTTGTTAGTGATGCTTTTCAGAATAAAAGGGTTGTTTTCAGTGGTGTCTTTCAGAATAAAACGGTTGTTTTCAGTGGTGTCTTTCAGAATAAAAGGGTTGTTTTCAGTGGTGTCTTTCAGAATAAAAGGGTTGTTTTCAGTGGTACCTTTTAGAATAAAACAGTTGTTTTCAGTGGTGCGTTTCAAAATAAAGCAGTATTTATTTAGTGATGCTTTTCAGAATAAAAGGGTTGTTTTCAGTGGTGCGTTTCAAAATAAAGCAGTATTTGTTAGTGATGCTTTTCAGAATAAAAGGGTTGTTTTCAGTGGTGTCTTTCAGAATAAAAGGGTTGTTTTCAGTTGTGTCTTTCAGAATAAAAGGGTTGTTTTTAGTGGTGTCTTTCAGAATAAAAGGGTTGTTTTCAGTTGTGTCTTTCAGAATAAAACAGTTGTTTTCAGTGGTGTCTTTTAGAATAAAAGGGTTGTTTTCAGTGATGCCTTTCAGAATAAAACGGTTGTTTTTAGTTGTGTCTTTTAGAATAAAAGGGTTGTTTTCAGTTGTGTCTTTCAGAATAAAACGGTTGTTTTCAGCTGTGTCTTTCAGAATAAAACTGTTGTTTTCAGTGGTGTCTTTTAGAATAAAAGGGTTGTTTTCAGTTGTGTCTTTCAGAATAAAACGGTTGTTTTCAGCTGTGTCTTTTAGAATAAAACAGTTGTCTTTAAGAATAAAACGGTTGTTTTCAGTGGAGTCTTTCAGAAAAAACGTTTTTTTTAGTGGTGTCTTTCAGAATAAAACGGTTATTTTTAGTGGTGCCTTTCAGAATAAAAGGGTTGTTTTCAGTGATTCCTTTCAGAATAAAACACTTGTTTTTAGTGATTCCTTTCAGAATAAAACGGTTTTTTTCAGTGGTGTCTTTCAGAATAAAACTGTTG
The DNA here is from genome assembly GCA_014656515.1 of Oryzias celebensis. Lineage (NCBI taxonomy): Eukaryota > Metazoa > Chordata > Actinopteri > Beloniformes > Adrianichthyidae > Oryzias > Oryzias celebensis. The sequence continues at coordinate 31,191,996 of BNCR01000009.1, read as the reverse complement.
TTTTCAGTGGTGCCTTTCAGAATAAAATTGTTGTTTTCAGTGGTGCCTTTTATAATAAAACTGTTGTTTTCAGTGATGCCTTTCAGAATAAAACTGTTGTTTTCAGTGGTGCCTTTCAGAATAAAACGGTTGTTTTCAGAGGTGTCTTTCAGAATAAAACGGTTGTTTTCAGTGATGGCTTTCAGAATAAAACGTTTATTTTCAGTGGTGTCTTTCAGAATAAAACGGTTTTTTTTCAGTGGTGTCTTTCAGAATAAAACGGTTTTTTTCAGTGGTGTCTTTCAGAATAAAACTGTTGTTTTCAGTGGTGCCTTTTAGAATAAAACGGTTGTTTTCAGTGGAACCTTTTAAAATAAAACAGTATTTTTTAGTGATGCTTTTCAGAATAAAAGGTTTGTTTTCTGTGGTGTCTTTCAGAATAAAACGTTTTTTTTTAGTGGTGTCTTTCAGAATAAAATGGTTGTATTTAGTGGTGTCTTTCAGAATAGAAGGGTTGTTTTCAGTGATGCCTTTCAGAATAAAACTGTTGTTTTCAGTGGTGCCTTTCAGAAGAAAACGGTTGTTTTCAAAGGTGTCTTTCAGAATAAAACGGTTGTTTTCAGTGATGGCTTTCAGAATAAAACGTTTATTTTCAGTGGTGTCTTTCAGAATAAAACGGTTTTTTTTCAGTGGTGTCTTTCAGAATAAAACGGTTTTTTTCAGTGGTGCCTTTTAGAATAAAACGGTTGTTTTCAGTGGAACCTTTTAAAATAAAACAGTATTTTTTAGTGATGCTTTTCAGAATAAAACGTTTTTTTTTAGTGGTGCCTTTTAGAATAAAACGGTTGTTTTCAGTGGAACCTTTTAAAATAAAACAGTATTTTTTAGTGATGCTTTTCAGAATAAAAGGTTTGTTTTCTGTGGTGTCTTTCAGAATAAAACGTTTTTTTTTAGTGGTGTCTTTCAGAATAGAAGGGTTGTTTTCAGTGGTGTCTTTCAGAATAAAACGGTTGTTTTCAGTGGTGTCTTTCAGAATAAAAGGGTTGTTTTCAGTGGTGTCTTTCAGAATAAAAGGGTTGTTTTCAGTGGTACCTTTTAGAATAAAACAGTTGTTTTCAGTGGTGCGTTTCAAAATAAAGCAGTATTTATTTAGTGATGCTTTTCAGAATAAAAGGGTTGTTTTCAGTGGTGCGTTTCAAAATAAAGCAGTATTTGTTAGTGATGCTTTTCAGAACAAAAGGGTTGTTTTCAGTTGTGTCTTTCAGAATTAAAGGGTTGTTTTTAGTGGTGTCTTTCAGAATAAAAGGGTTGTTTTCAGTTGTGTCTTTCAGAATAAAACAGTTGTTTTCAGTGGTGTCTTTCAGAATAAAAGGGTTGTTTTCAGTGGTACCTTTTAGAATAAAACAGTTGTTTTCAGTGGTGCGTTTCAAAATAAAGCAGTATTTATTTAGTGATGCTTTTCAGAATAAAAGGGTTGTTTTCAGTGGTGCGTTTCAAAATAAAGCAGTATTTGTTAGTGATGCTTTTCAGAATAAAAGGGTTGTTTTCAGTGGTGTCTTTCAGAATAAAACGGTTGTTTTCAGCTGTGTCTTTCAGAATAAAACTGTTGTTTTCAGTGGTGTCTTTTAGAATAAAAGGGTTGTTTTCAGTTGTGTCTTTCAGAATAAAACGGTTGTTTTCAGTGGTATATTTCAAAATAAAACGGTTGTTTTCACTGGTGTTTCAAAATAAAACAGTTGTTTTCAGTGATTCCTTTCAGAATAAAACAGTTGATTTCAGTGATGCCTTTCAGGATAAAACGGTTGTTTTCAGTGGTGTCTTTCAGAATAAAACAGTTGTTTTCAGTGGTGCCTTTCAGAATAAAAGGGTTGTTTTCAGTGATTCCTTTCAGAATAAAACAGTTGTTTTCAGTGATTCCTTTCAGAATAAAACAGTTGATTTCAGTGATGCCTTTCAGGATAAAACGGTTGTTTTCAGTGGTGTCTTTCAGAATAAAACTGTTGTTTTCAGTGGTGCCTTTCAGAATAAAACGGTTGTTTTCAGTGGAGTCTTTCAGAATAAAACGTTTTTTTAGTGGTGTCTTTCAGAATAAAAGGGTTGTTTTCAGTGGAACCTTTTAAAATAAAACAGTATTTTTTAGTGATGCTTTTCAGCATAAAAGATTTGTTTTCAGTGGTGTCATTCAGAATAAAAGGGTTGTTTTCAGTGTTGTCTTTCAGATTAAAACGGTTGTTTTCAGTGGTATATTTCAAAACAAAACGGTTGTTTTCAGTGGTGTCTTTCAGAATAAAAGGGTTGTTTTTAGTGGTGTCTTTCAGAATAAAAGGGTTGTTTTCATTGGTGTATTTCAGAATAAAACGGTTGTTTTCAGTGGTATATTTCAAAATAAAACGGTTGTTTTCAGTGGTGTTTCAAAATAAAACAGTTGTTTTCAGTGATTCCTTTCAGAATAAAACAGTTGATTTCAGTGATGCCTTTCAGGATAAAACGGTTGTTTTCAGTGGTGTCTTTCAGAATAAAACTGTTGTTTTCAGTGGTGCCTTTCAGAATAAAAGGGTTGTTTTCAGTGATTCCTTTCAGAATAAAACAGTTGTTTTCAGTGATTCCTTTCAGAATAAAACGGTTGTTTTCAGTGATGCCTTTCAGAATAAAACGGTTGTTTTCAGTGGTGTCTTTCAGAATAAAACTGTTGTTTTCAGTGGTGCCTTTCAGAATAAAACGGTTGTTTTCAGTGATGCCTTTCAGAATAAAACGGTTGTTTTCAGTGGTGTCTTTCAGAATAAAACTGTTGTTTTCAGTGGTGCCTTTCAGAATAAAAGGGTTGTTTTCAGTGATTCCTTTCAGAATAAAACAGTTGTTTTCAGTGATTCCTTTCAGAATAAAACGGTTGTTTTCAGTGATGCCTTTCAGAATAAAACGGTTGTTTTCAGTGGTGTCTTTCAGAATAAAACTGTTGTTTTCAGTGGTGCCTTTCACGATAAAACTGTTGTTTTCAGTGATGCCTTTCAGAATAAAACGGTTGTTTTCAGTGGTGTCTTTCAGAATAAAACGGTTGTTTTCAGTGATGGCTTTCAGAATAAAACGTTTATTTTCAGTGGTGTCTTTCAGAATAAAACGTTTTTTTTCAGTGGTGTCTTTCAGAATAAAACTGTTGTATTCAGTGATGCCTTTCAGAATAAAACTGTTGTTTTCAGTGGTGCCTTTCAGGATAAAACTGTTGTTGTCAGTGATGCCTTTCAGAATAAAACTGTTGTTTTCAGTGATGCCTTTCAGAATAAAACTGTTGTTTTCAGTGGAGCCTTTCAGAATAAAACGGTTGTTTTCAGAGGTGTCTTTCAGAATAAAACGGTTGTTTTCAGTGATGGCTTTCAGAATAAAACGTTTATTTTTAGTGGTGTCTTTCAGAATAAAACGTTTTTTTTCAGTGGTGCCTTTTAGAATAAAACAGTTGTCTTTAAGAATAAAACGGTTGTTTTCAGTGGAGTCTTTCAGAAAAAAACGTTTTTTTTAGTGGTGTCTTTCAGAATAAAACTGTTGTTTTCAGTGGTGCCTTTTAGAATAAAACGGTTGTTTTCAGTGATGCCTTTCAGAAGAAAACGGTTGTTTTCAGTGATGCCTTTCAGAATAAAACGGTTGTTTTCAGTGGTGCCTTTCAGAATAAAACGGTTGTTTTCAGTGGTGTCTTTCAGAATAAAAGGGTTGTTTTCAGTGGTACCTTTTAGAATAAAACAGTTGTTTTTAGTGGTGCATTTCAAAATAAAGCAGTATTTATCTAGTGATGCTTTTCAGAATAAAAGGGTTGTTTTCAGTGGTGCGTTTCAAAATAAAGCAGTATTTATCTAGTGATGCTTTTCAGAATAAAAGGGTTGTTTTCAGTGGTGTCTTTCAGAATAGAAGGGTTGTTTTCAGTTGTGTCTTTCAGCATAAAAGGGTTGTTTTTAGTGGTGTCTTTCAGAATAAAAGGGTTGTTTTCAGTGATACCTTTCAGAATAAAACGGTTGTTTTTAGTGGTGTCTTTCAGAATAAAAGGGTTGTTTTCAGTGGAGCCTTTTAAAATAAAACAGTATTTTTTAGTGATGCTTTTCAGAATAAAAGGTTTGTTTTCTGTGGTGTCTTTCAGAATAAAACGTTTTTTTTAGTGGTGTCTTTCAGAATAAAAGGGTTGTTTTTAGTGGTGTCTTTCAGAATAAAAGGGTTGTTTTCAGTGGTACCTTTCAGAATAAAACAGTTGTTTTCAGTGGTGCGTTTCAAAATAAAGCAGTATTTATTTAGTGATGCTTTTCAGAATAAAAGGATTGTTTTCAGTGGTGTCTTTCAGAATAAAAGGGTTGTTTTCAGTTGTCTTTCAGAATAAAAGGGTTGTTTTTAGTGGTGTCTTTCACAATAAAAGGGTTGTTTTCAGTTGTGTCTTTCAGAATAAAACAGTTGTTTTCAGTGGTGTCTTTCAGAATAAAAGGTTTGTTTTCAGTGGTACCTTTTAGAATAAAACAGTTTTCAGTGGTGCGTTTCAAAATAAAGCAGTATTTATTTAGTGATGCTTTTCAGAATAAAAGGGTTGTTTTCAGTGGTGCGTTTCAAAATAAAGCAGTATTTGTTAGTGATGCTTTTCAGAATAAAAGGGTTGTTTTTAGTGGTGTCTTTCAGAATAAAAGGGTTGTTTTTAGTGGTGTCTTTCAGAATAAAAGGGTTGTTTTCAGTTGTGTCTTTCAGAATAAAACAGTTGTTTTCAGTGGTGTCTTTTAGAATAAAAGGGTTGTTTTCAGTGATGCCTTTCAGAATAAAACAGTTGTCTTTAAGAATAAAACGGTTGTTTTCAGTGGAGTCTTTCAGAAAAAAACGTTTTTTTTTAGTGGTGTCTTTCAGAATAAAACGGTTGTTTTTAGTGGTGTCTTTTAGAATAAAAGGGTTGTTTTCAGCGGTGCCTTTCAGAATAAAAGGGTTGTTTTCAGTGATTCCTTTCAGAATAAAACAGTTGTTTTCAGTGATTCCTTTCAGAATAAAACGGTTGTTTTCAGTGATGCCTTTCAGAATAAAACGGTTGTTTTCAGTGGTGTCTTTCAGAATAAAACTGTTGTTTTCAGTGGTGCCTTTCAGGATAAAACTGTTGTTTTCAGTGATGCCTTTCAGAATAAAACTGTTGTTTTCAGTGGTGCCTTTCAGAATAAAACGGTTGTTTTCAGAGGTGTATTTCAGAATAAAACGGTTGTTTTCAGTGATGGCTTTGAGAATAAAACTGTTGTTTTCAATGGTGCCTTTTAGAATAAAACGGTTGTTTTCAGTGGAACCTTTTAAAATAAAACAGTATTTTTTAGTGATGCTTTTCAGAATAAAAGGTTTGTTTTCTGTGGTGTCTTTCAGAATAAAACGTTTTTTTTTAGTGGTGTCTTTCAGAATAGAAGGGTTGTTTTCAGTGGTGTCTTTCAGAATAAAACGGTTGTTTTCAGTGATGGCTTTCAGAATAAAACGTTTATTTTCAGTGGTGTCTTTCAGAATAAAACGTTTTTTTTTCAGTGGTGTCTTTCAGAATAAAAAGGTTTTTTTCAGTGGTGTCTTTCAGAATAAAACTGTTGTTTTCAGTGGTGCCTTTTAGAATAAAACGGTTGTTTTCAGTGGAACCTTTTAAAATAAAACAGTATTTTTTAGTGATGCTTTTCAGAATAAAACGTTTATTTTCAGTGGTGCCTTTTAGAATAAAACGGTTGTTTTCAGTGGAACCTTTTAAAATAAAACAGTATTTTTTAGTGATGCTTTTCAGAATAAAAGGTTTGTTTTCTGTGGTGTCTTTCAGAATAAAACGTTTTTTTTTAGTGGTGTCTTTCAGAATAGAAGGGTTGTTTTCAGTGGTGTCTTTCAGAATAAAACGGTTGTTTACAGTGGTGTCTTTCAAAATAAAAGGGTTGTTTTCAGTGGTACCTTTTAGAATAAAACAGTTGTTTTCAGTGGTGCGTTTCAAAATAAAGCAGTATTTATTTAGTGATGCTTTTCAGAATAAAAGGGTTGTTTTCAGTGGTGCGTTCCAAAATAAAGCAGTATTTGTTAGTGATGCTTTTCAGAATAAAGGGGTTGTTTTCAGTTGTGTCTTTCAGAATAAAAGGGTTGTTTTTAGTGGTGTCTTTCAGAATAAAAGGGTTGTTTTCAGTTGTGTCTTTCAGAATAAAACAGTTGTTTTCAGTGGTGTCTTTCAGAATAAAAGGGTTGTTTTCAGTGGTACATTTTAGAATAAAACAGTTGTTTTCAGTGGTGCGTTTCAAAATAAAGCAGTATTTATTTCGTGATGCTTTTCAGAATAAAAGGGTTGTTTTCAGTGGTGCGTTTCAAAATAAAGCAGTATTTGTTAGTGATGCTTTTCAGAATAAAAGGGTTTTTTTCAGTGGTGTCTTTCAGAATAAAAGGGTTGTTTTCAGTTGTGTCTTTCAGAATAAAAGGGTTGTTTTTAGTGGTGTCTTTCAGAATAAAACAGTTTTCAGTGGTGTCTTTTAGAATAAAAGGGTTGTTTTCAGTGATGCCTTTCAGAATAAAACGGTTGTTTTTAGTGGTGTCTTTCAGAATAAAAGGGTTGTTTTCAGTTGTGTCTTTCAGAATAAAACGGTTGTTTTTAGTGGTGTCTTTTAGAATAAAAGGGCTGTTTTCAGTTGTGTCTTTCAGAATAAAACGGTTGTTTTCAGCTGTGTCTTTCAGAATAAAACTGTTGTTTTCAGTGGTACCTTTTAGAATAAAACAGTTGTCTTTAAGAATAAAACGGTTGTTTTCAGTGGAGTCTTTCAGAAAAAAACGTTTTTTTTAGTGGTGTCTTTCAGAATAGAACGGTTGTTTTTAGTGGTGTCTTTTAGAATAAAAGGGTTGTTTTCAGCGGTGCCTTTCAGAATAAAAGGGTTGTTTTCAGTGATTCCTTTCAGAATAAAACAGTTGTTTTCAGTGATTCCTTTCAGAATAAAACGGTTGTTTTCAGTGATGCCTTTCAGAATAACACGGTTGTTTTCAGTGGTGTCTTTCAGAATAAAACTGTTGTTTTCAGTGGTGCCTTTCAGGATAAAACTGTTGTTTTCAGTGATACCTTTCAGAATAAAACTGTTGTTTTCAGTGGTGCCTTTCAGAATAAAACGGTTGTTTTCAGAGGTGTCTTTCAGAATAAAACGGTTGTTTTCAGTGATGGCTTTCAGAATAAAACGGTTTTTTTCAGTGGTGTCTTTCAGAATAAAACTGTTGTTTTCAGTGGTGCCTTTTAGAATAAAACGGTTGTTTTCAGTGGAACCTTTTAAAATAAAACAGTATTTTTTAGTGATGCTTTTCAGAATAAAAGGTTTGTTTTCTGTGGTGTCTTTCAGAATAAAACGTTTTTTTTTAGTGGTGTCTTTCAGAATAAAATGGTTGTATTTAGTGGTGTCTTTCAGAATAGAAGGGTTGTTTTCAGTGATGCCTTTCAGAATAAAACTGTTGTTTTCAGTGGTGCCTTTCAGAAGAAAACGGTTGTTTTCAGAGGTGTCTTTCAGAATAAAACGGTTGTTTTCAGTGATGGCTTTCAGAATAAAACGTTTATTTTCAGTGGTGTCTTTCAGAATAAAACGGTTTTTTTTTCAGTGGTGTCTTTCAGAATAAAACGTTTTTTTTCAGTGGTGCCTTTTAGAATAAAACGGTTGTTTTCAGTGGAACCTTTTAAAATAAAACAGTATTTTTTAGTGATGCTTTTCAGAATAAAACGTTTTTTTTTAGTGGTGCCTTTTAGAATAAAACGGTTGTTTTCAGTGGAACCTTTTAAAATAAAACAGTATTTTTTAGTGATGCTTTTCAGAATAAAAGGTTTGTTTTCTGTGGTGTCTTTCAGAATAAAACGTTTTTTTTTAGTGGTGTCTTTCAGAATAGAAGGGTTGTTTTCAGTGGTGTCTTTCAGAATAAAAGGGTTGTTTTCAGTGGTGTCTTTCAGAATAAAAGGGTTGTTTTCAGTGGTACCTTTTAGAATAAAACAGTTGTTTTCAGTGGTGCGTTTCAAAATAAAGCAGTATTTATTTAGTGATGCTTTTCAGAATAAAAGGGTTGTTTTCAGTGGTGCGTTTCAAAATAAAGCAGTATTTGTTAGTGATGCTTTTCAGAACAAAAGGGTTGTTTTCAGTTGTGTCTTTCAGAATAAAAGGGTTGTTTTTAGTGGTGTCTTTCAGAATAAAAGGGTTGTTTTCAGTTGTGTCTTTCAGAATAAAACAGTTGTTTTCAGTGGTGTCTTTCAGAATAAAAGGGTTGTTTTCAGTGGTACCTTTTAGAATAAAACAGTTGTTTTCAGTGGTGCGTTTCAAAATAAAGCAGTATTTATTTAGTGATGCTTTTCAGAATAAAAGGGTTGTTTTCAGTGGTGCGTTTCAAAATAAAGCAGTATTTGTTAGTGATGCTTTTCAGAATAAAAGGGTTGTTTTCAGTGGTGTCTTTCAGAATAAAAGGGTTGTTTTCAGTTGTGTCTTTCAGAATAAAAGGGTTGTTTTCAGTGGTGTCTTTTAGAATAAAAGGGTTGTTTTCAGTGATGCCTTTCAGAATAAAACGGTTGTTTTTAGTGGTGTCTTTCAGAATAAAAGGGTTGTTTTTAGTGGTGTCTTTTAGAATAAAACGGTTGTTTTCAGTGATGCCTTTCAGAATAAAACGGTTGTTTTTAGTGGTGTCTTTCAGAATAAAAGGGTTGTTTTCAGTTGTGTCTTTCAGAATATAACGGTTGTTTTTAGTTGTGTCTTTTAGAATAAAAGGGTTGTTTTCAGTTGTGTCTTTCAGAATAAAACGGTTGTTTTCAGCTGTGTCTTTCAGAATAAAACGGTTGTTTTCAGTGGTGTCTTTTAGAATAAAAGGGTTGTTTTCAGTTGTGTCTTTCAGAATAAAACGGTTGTTTTCAGCTGTGTCTTTTAGAATAAAACAGTTGTCTTTAAGAATAAAACGGTTGTTTTCAGTGGAGTCTTTCAGAAAAAACGTTTTTTTTAGTGGTGTCTTTCAGAATAAAACGGTTGTTTTTAGTGGTGTCTTTTAGAAGAAAAGGTTTGTTTTCAGCGGTGCCTTTCAGAATAAAAGGGTTGTTTTCAGTGATTCCTTTCAGAATAAAACAGTTGTTTTCAGTGATTCCTTTCAGAATAAAACGGTTTTTTTCAGTGGTGTCTTTCAGAATAAAACTGTTGTTTTCAGTGGTGCCTTTCAGAATAAAATTGTTGTTTTCAGTGGTGCCTTTTATAATAAAACTGTTGTTTTCAGTGATGCCTTTCAGAATAAAACTGTTGTTTTCAGTGGTGCCTTTCAGAATAAAACGGTTGTTTTCAGGGGTGTCTTTCAGAATAAAACGGTTGTTTTCAGTGATGGCTTTCAGAATAAAACGTTTATTTTCAGTGGTGTCTTTCAGAATAAAACGGTTGTTTTCAGTGGAACCTTTTAAAATAAAACAGTATTTTTTAGTGATGCTTTTCAGAATAAAAGGTTTGTTTTCTGTGGTGTCTTTCAGAATAAAACGTTTTTTTTTAGTGGTGTCTTTCAGAATAAAATGGTTGTATTTAGTGGTGTCTTTCAGAATAGAAGGGTTGTTTTCAGTGATGCCTTTCAGAATAAAACTGTTGTTTTCAGTGGTGCCTTTCAGAAGAAAACGGTTGTTTTCAGAGGTGTCTTTCAGAATAAAACGGTTGTTTTCAGTGATGGCTTTCAGAATAAAACGTTTTTTTTCAGTGGTGTCTTTCAGAATAAAACGGTTTTTTTCAGTGGTGCCTTTTAGAATAAAACGGTTGTTTTCAGTGGAACCTTTTAAAATAAAACAGTATTTTTTAGTGATGCTTTTCAGAATAAAAGGTTTGTTTTCTGTGGTGTCTTTCAGAATAAAACGTTTTTTTTTAGTGGTGTCTTTCAGAATAGAAGGGTTGTTTTCAGTGGTGTCTTTCAGAATAAAACGGTTGTTTTCAGTGGTGTCTTTCAGAATAAAAGGGTTGTTTTCAGTGGTACCTTTTAGAATAAAACAGTTGTTTTCAGCTGTGCGTTTCAAAATAAAGCAGTATTTATTTAGTGATGCTTTTCAGAATAAAAGGGTTGTTTTCAGTGGTGCGTTTCAAAATAAAGCAGTATTTGTTAGTGATGCTTTTCAGAACAAAAGGGTTGTTTTCAGTTGTGTCTTTCAGAATTAAAGGGTTGTTTTTGGTGGTGTCTTTCAGAATAAAAGGGTTGTTTTCAGTTGTGTCTTTCAGAATAAAACAGTTGTTTTCAGTGGTGCGTTTCAAAATAAAGCAGTATTTATTTAGTGATGCTTTTCAGAATAAAAGGGTTGTTTTCAGTGGTGCGTTTCAAAATAAAGCAGTATTTGTTAGTGATGCTTTTCAGAATAAAAGGGTTGTTTTCAGTGGTGTCTTTCAGAATAAAACGGTTGTTTTCAGTGGTGTCTTTCAGAATAAAAGGGTTGTTTTCAGTGGTGTCTTTCAGAATAAAAGGGTTGTTTTCAGTGGTACCTTTTAGAATAAAACAGTTGTTTTCAGTGGTGCGTTTCAAAATAAAGCAGTATTTATTTAGTGATGCTTTTCAGAATAAAAGGGTTGTTTTCAGTGGTGCGTTTCAAAATAAAGCAGTATTTGTTAGTGATGCTTTTCAGAATAAAAGGGTTGTTTTCAGTGGTGTCTTTCAGAATAAAAGGGTTGTTTTCAGTTGTGTCTTTCAGAATAAAAGGGTTGTTTTTAGTGGTGTCTTTCAGAATAAAAGGGTTGTTTTCAGTTGTGTCTTTCAGAATAAAACAGTTGTTTTCAGTGGTGTCTTTTAGAATAAAAGGGTTGTTTTCAGTGATGCCTTTCAGAATAAAACGGTTGTTTTTAGTTGTGTCTTTTAGAATAAAAGGGTTGTTTTCAGTTGTGTCTTTCAGAATAAAACGGTTGTTTTCAGCTGTGTCTTTCAGAATAAAACTGTTGTTTTCAGTGGTGTCTTTTAGAATAAAAGGGTTGTTTTCAGTTGTGTCTTTCAGAATAAAACGGTTGTTTTCAGCTGTGTCTTTTAGAATAAAACAGTTGTCTTTAAGAATAAAACGGTTGTTTTCAGTGGAGTCTTTCAGAAAAAACGTTTTTTTTAGTGGTGTCTTTCAGAATAAAACGGTTATTTTTAGTGGTGCCTTTCAGAATAAAAGGGTTGTTTTCAGTGATTCCTTTCAGAATAAAACACTTGTTTTTAGTGATTCCTTTCAGAATAAAACGGTTTTTTTCAGTGGTGTCTTTCAGAATAAAACTGTTGTTTTCAGTGGTGCCTTTCAGAATAAAATTGTTGTTTTCAGTGGTGCCTTTTATAATAAAACTGTTGTTTTCAGTGATGCCTTTCAGAATAAAACTGTTGTTTTCAGTGGTGCCTTTCAGAATAAAACGGTTGTTTTCAGAGGTGTCTTTCAGAATAAAACGGTTGTTTTCAGTGATGGCTTTCAGAATAAAACGTTTATTTTCAGTGGTGTCTTTCAGAATAAAACGGTTTTTTTTCAGTGGTGTCTTTCAGAATAAAACGGTTTTTTTCAGTGGTGTCTTTCAGAATAAAACTGTTGTTTTCAGTGGTGCCTTTTAGAATAAAACGGTTGTTTTCAGTGGAACCTTTTAAAATAAAACAGTATTTTTTAGTGATGCTTTTCAGAATAAAAGGTTTGTTTTCTGTGGTGTCTTTCAGAATAAAACGTTTTTTTTTAGTGGTGTCTTTCAGAATAAAATGGTTGTATTTAGTGGTGTCTTTCAGAATAGAAGGGTTGTTTTCAGTGATGCCTTTCAGAATAAAACTGTTGTTTTCAGTGGTGCCTTTCAGAAGAAAACGGTTGTTTTCAAAGGTGTCTTTCAGAATAAAACGGTTGTTTTCAGTGATGGCTTTCAGAATAAAACGTTTATTTTCAGTGGTGTCTTTCAGAATAAAACGGTTTTTTTTCAGTGGTGTCTTTCAGAATAAAACGGTTTTTTTCAGTGGTGCCTTTTAGAATAAAACGGTTGTTTTCAGTGGAACCTTTTAAAATAAAACAGTATTTTTTAGTGATGCTTTTCAGAATAAAACGTTTTTTTTTAGTGGTGCCTTTTAGAATAAAACGGTTGTTTTCAGTGGAACCTTTTAAAATAAAACAGTATTTTTTAGTGATGCTTTTCAGAATAAAAGGTTTGTTTTCTGTGGTGTCTTTCAGAATAAAACGTTTTTTTTTAGTGGTGTCTTTCAGAATAGAAGGGTTGTTTTCAGTGGTGTCTTTCAGAATAAAACGGTTGTTTTCAGTGGTGTCTTTCAGAATAAAAGGGTTGTTTTCAGTGGTGTCTTTCAGAATAAAAGGGTTGTTTTCAGTGGTACCTTTTAGAATAAAACAGTTGTTTTCAGTGGTGCGTTTCAAAATAAAGCAGTATTTATTTAGTGATGCTTTTCAGAATAAAAGGGTTGTTTTCAGTGGTGCGTTTCAAAATAAAGCAGTATTTGTTAGTGATGCTTTTCAGAACAAAAGGGTTGTTTTCAGTTGTGTCTTTCAGAATTAAAGGGTTGTTTTTAGTGGTGTCTTTCAGAATAAAAGGGTTGTTTTCAGTTGTGTCTTTCAGAATAAAACAGTTGTTTTCAGTGGTGTCTTTCAGAATAAAAGGGTTGTTTTCAGTGGTACCTTTTAGAATAAAACAGTTGTTTTCAGTGGTGCGTTTCAAAATAAAGCAGTATTTATTTAGTGATGCTTTTCAGAATAAAAGGGTTGTTTTCAGTGGTGCGTTTCAAAATAAAGCAGTATTTGTTAGTGATGCTTTTCAGAATAAAAGGGTTGTTTTCAGTGGTGTCTTTCAGAATAAAACGGTTGTTTTCAGCTGTGTCTTTCAGAATAAAACTGTTGTTTTCAGTGGTGTCTTTTAGAATAAAAGGGTTGTTTTCAGTTGTGTCTTTCAGAATAAAACGGTTGTTTTCAGCTGTGTCTTTTAGAATAAAACAGTTGTCTTTAAGAATAAAACGGTTGTTTTCAGTGGAGTCTTTCAGAAAAAACGTTTTTTTTAGTGGTGTCTTTCAGAATAAAACGGTTGTTTTTAGTGGTGTCTTTTAGAATAAAAGGTTTGTTTTCAGCGGTGCCTTTCAGAATAAAAGGGTTGTTTTCAGTGATTCCTTTCAGAATAAAACAGTTGTTTTCAGTGATTCCTTTCAGAATAAAACGGTTGTTTTCAGTGATGCCTTTCAGAATAAAACGGTTGTTTTCAGTGATGCCTTTCAGAATAAAACGGTTGTTTTCAGTGGTGTCTTTCAGAATAAAACTGTTGTTTTCAGTGGTGCCTTTCAGGATAAAACTGTTGTTTTCAGTGATGCCTTTCAGAATAAAACTGTTGTTTTCAGTGGTGCCTTTCAGAATAAAACGGTTGTTTTCAGAGGTGTCTTTCAGAATAAAACGGTTGTTTTCAGTGATGGCTTTCAGAATAAAACGTTTATTTTCAGTGGTGTCTTTCAGAATAAAACGGGTTTTTTTTCAGTGGTGTCTTTCAGAATAAAACGGTTTTTTTCAGTGGTGTCTTTCAGAATAAAACTGTTGTTTTCAGTGGTGCCTTTTAGAATAAAACGGTTGTTTTCAGTGATGCCTTTCAGAATAAAACGGTTGTTTTCAGTGGTGTCTTTCAGAATGAAAGGGCTGTTTTCAGTGGTACCTTTTAGAATAAAACAGTTGTTTTCAGTGCTGCGTTTTAAAATAAAGCAGTATTTGTTAGTGATGCTTTTCAGAATAAAAGGGTTGTTTTCAGTGGTGTCTTTCAGAATAAAAGGGTTGTTTTCAGTTGTGTCTTACAGAATAAAAGGGTTGTTTTTAGTGGTGTCTTTCAGAATAAAAGGGTTGTTTTCAGTTGTGTCTTTCAGAATAAAACAGTTGTTTTCAGTGGTGCCTTTCAGAATAAAACTGTTGTTTTCAGTGATGCCTTTCAGAATAAAACTGTTGTTTTCAGTGGTGTCTTTCAGAATAAAAGGGTTATTTTCAGTGGTGTCTTTCAGAATAAAACTGTTGTTTTCAGTGGTGTCTTTTAGAATAAATGGATTGTTTTCAGTGATGCCATTCAGAATAAAACTGTTGTTTTAGTGGTGTCTTTCAGAATAAAAGGTTTTTTTTTAGTTGTCTCTTTCAGAATAAAAGGGTTGTTTTTAGTGGTGTCTTTCAGAATAAAACGGTTGTTTTCAGTGCTGTCTTTCAGAATAAAACTGTTGTTTTGAGTTGTGTCTTTCAGAATAAAAGGGTTGTTTTTAGTGGTGTCTTTCAGAATAAAACGGTTGTTTTCAGTTGTGTCTTTCAGAATAAAACGGTTGTTTTTAGTGGTGTCTTTCAGAATAAAAGGGTTGTTTTCAGTGGTGTCTTTCAGATTAAAAGGGTTGTTTTCAGTGGTGTCTTTCAGAATAAAAGGGTTGTTTTCAGTGATTCCTTTCAGAATAAAATGGTTGTTTTCAGTGCTATCTTTCAGAATAAAAGGGTTGTTTTTAGTGGTGACTTTCAGAATAAAACGGTTGTTTTCAGTGGTGTCTTTCAGAATAAAACAGTTGTTTTCAGTGATTCCTTTCAGAATAAAATGGTTGTTTTCAGTGCTATCTTTCAGAATAAAAGGGTTGTTTTTAGTGGTGACTTTCAGAATAAAACGGTTGTTTTCAGTGGTGTCTTTCAGAATAAAAGGGTTGTTTTTAGTGGTGTCTTTCAGAATAAAACGGTTGTTTTCAGTGGTGTCTTTCAGAATAAAACTCTTGTTTTCAGTGGTACCTTTTAGAATAAAACAGTTGCTTTCAGTGGTGCCTTTCAGAATAAAGTCACAGTTTCCTGGCTTCAGAATCAGAGATGATTACTGTAAACATTGGTTTCTGTGTTAAAAATGTAAACACGTTTGTCTCTGCAGGAGGTAATGTTTGTTGACATGTTTGCTCACCTGACATCACAAAGCCAGATTTAACGGGCGTTTTTTGTCCCGTTCTGATCAGTTTCCCAGCTTCTCTTTTGTTCACACTTTGCTTGTTCTGCCATCTGAGCTGTGCTCTTGAAATGCCACTGTGGCGCCCATCTCCATAGAAACTCCTCTGCCTCTGACATCAGTACAGCACTTCACGGCCAATGAGAGCCCAGTACTGCTGTCTGTTGTGCAATTCAGAAGGAGATGTCATTCGTGTAATTTGGTCGCTTTCGCCGTTGGTTTCTGGTTAAACAAGCAAAGAAAAGTCCTGTGCATGCTCGTGCACGCGGCTAGATTGATGCTGATGCGGTTCTGTTCATGCATCCTCTGCATCAGTTTGAAATGTCGTCAGCGAGATGAGTTGTGATATGAAGTTGGTGTTGTGGTCTGAGGCTGGATCAAATCTTGGTTTGTTTTCTGCTGTCGTGCAGAAGTCTGAAGATCAGGAAGAGCTTCAGCCTGAGCTGCTGCTGCTGTCGAGCAGAACAAACCTCACACTTCAAACCAGAAGCTGGTTTTTACTTGTTGATCATCAAGTCGTGTGTCTTTAGTGTCATCATAGAGAACATACAGACATGTCTGTGGAGTCATTTGACATGTTTTTTCAGATTAAAAGCATCACTTCCTGTTTTAAAGTGAAGGTGTTTCCACCGTTTGTTTCTTTCGTGTCTTCATGGTTGGATTGTTTTCACTGAAACTGAACCACTGCTGAGGTTCCCAGAAGCTTTGGCGCTGTCCTCTGAAATAAGGAGAAGCTGAAGGCTCCTAATCTAGGAAAGCATCAGATGCAAGCAGGGCCGGGCCTCTGCAGAACCAGAACCAGGTTTCCTGGACTGCAGTTGTACTGCTTCAGAAAAGTAAATGATTTTGAAAAAAGGAAAAGGGTTACCATAACTGCAGTTGAACAACATTTAAAGCATTTTTAAACTCTGCTGCACACTAACGGTGATGAGATTAAACTCAATAACGTTCCGTATTTTTCCTTCATTTCCATTCCTCGTGGAAAAACTCGTTGAGTCCAGAGAATCTGGAAAAGCAGATTGTGATTCCATCATTTTTCCACCTTCCTGCTGTGAACCGTCTTCTTCTGCTGTTTCCTGTTTGCAAAACGAGCTGCAGCTCTGAGCAGACAGGTGGACGCCATCCCGGTCAGCGCGCTGCGATCATGTGTGGATCGTTTGGTTGGCTGTAGGAGTGTATTTGTGCAGGCGTTGTTGGAGTCTCTCCAGCTCAAAGCCTTCACCTGTGCGGCCCTGAGATATGGTACAAATGTTTCTCTGTAGTTTGGTGTGAAATCAAATCATAAAAAACAGGAATTCTGTTCTTGCCAACATGTTTGTTTTTATAAATGTGTCATTTCCAGCAGGATGTAACAGCTTCTGCTGAAGGTTCATGATTTACAGGTGAAAGCTGTGCGGGGGGGGGATGTAACAAACACCATCAGGCTGACATGAAAGCAAAAGCCTGACCTGTGAGGAAACGCCTCAGTGTTCCTTTGGTGATCCAGAACTGTCCAGATTGCTGTTGAAATGAATCGGTCTTCAGGCTGTGGACCGAAGGGTTAAACCTGAAGAACCTCCCAGCAGGTCCAGGCGTCATGTTCTGATCGTTTCCCCTCACCCGTCCTCTTCCCGATCGTCATGGTTACCATCTTGTTGCATAACTGCTGCTGTGGAGAAACCCCCCCACATTACGCACGCGTGCAGTGATCGCTGCCTTCACTGAGCATGCTCACAGCCTCGCTGAAGGAAAGGATTCAGGACGTCTGAACTCTGACATGTGGGTTACAGGATTGTTGCTGCTGTTGGAGAGAAACGTGTTTCCATCCAAAAGTTCTTCAGACGCTCCTCTGGAAAATGGAAAGGGAAGTGCAGTGGCGGGTTGGAGTAAATCAAAGAAGAGTAAAGCTCTGCAGCCTCCTTTCTCCCTCTGAGGCTCCTCCTCTCTGTTCTCCATGAAAGGTGTTGGGGGGTCACGATCAACCCCCCATAGAAGGAGCAATAATAGTCGCTTCTTTATCCCGACGGCGCTGAGGAAGGAGCTTGAATGTTAGAATATCAAAGCCAAGCCCTTCTTGAGACTTTTGCTGTGTCTTTATTGGATTAAAGGTTAGAGGTCAGAACCAGCATCTCCTTGGTGCAAAACAACACAGGCGGCGGCGGGTGGGGGGGTTTAAACAGAAAAGTATGAAATTCCTCTGAAGTTTCGGGTGGAATTATTCTTTGTCATCCACATTTGCATCAAACTACATTCAGCTCAGTGCAGAACAGTGACATTAAATATGAAAATGTGGAATGCTGCAGAGAAACAGCTAAGTGTAGCTTTTGTTTTGAAAAACCAGCTTCCGTTATACAGCTGTGAAGATGGTTTGGTTGGTCATTGTTGGAAGTTTGATGTAGAAACATAATCGTTTCTATTCATTCATAGTAATTCACACAAACGTTTACACAAAGATTTGTCATCGTCCTTACAGACAAACACAATCTTTGTTTTTTCAGGAGACTCCTGGCTCCCTGACTAAAGACAGAGCTTTCTCATAGATTAAGCAGGTAAACTGATTCAGGTCTGTTTTAACCTGATGTTCTGGTTTAAAGCTGGATCTTAACTAAACCAGACCGTTTAAATTCTTTGCTGCTTGAATCTAATTCCTAAAAATAAAGACATTTACAGAATGAATTTACCTTTTACTGATGAAGGTACTTTTTATTTCTGAGGTTCCAGGAGTTTGGAGATCTCTGCCGGATTTTTTTGTGTCGTCGTGTTTTCTTCAGATCTGTTTTAGTGTGAGAACCCGGCGTGCCGTCATGACCTCAACTCAATTCAATGTTATTTCTATAGCCCCATATCACAGCCAGAGCCGTCTCATTGGACTGACATCAGATTATGGCAAGAACAAAAAGCCAAACATGAAAAAGTAAACAGTAGCTGGTTGTTAATCAGACTAAGCTGAACTTAGCAGATGAAACGGCGTTTTCTTCTTTTCTGCTGTTTTTAGATTCACACTCATGAGAACCAGCTTGGAGCAGACTTTGTCTCCACGTTTGAGAACATTCTGTTCTTTGGAGAACTGGTGCCGTCTGAGATGCATGTGTGCTGGCCTCCAGTCTGGACCACGTTGTGCAGATTTCACTCCCACGATTCACTCATATCCACACACAGTTCTGTGCCATAGTGAAGGAAGGTCGCTTATGCAGAAGCCCAGCACGCTGCTGTTCTGTCCCAGCCTCTGCACCGCCATCGCTATAGCAACCCTTTCTTATTTGGTCTCTGCGTGTGGGCGTTCTTCAGATGGTTCTTTTGTTTGATGCTCAGAAATAAAACTGGATGGAAATGATGAAGAATCCTGGAGATGCTGCAGAACACGGTCACCTCGCAACAACAGGCTGCGGGTTTGAATCCTGGCTGGTTCCCCTGTGTGGAACAGGGGGTTACAAGTCCTGTGGATTCTGGAGGCTGATCTGCTTCACGTTTTTATGAATCTACTCCGTCTTCCTAGCTTAGCTGGAGGTTCTGATGGTTTCTGGAACTTTCTTTGGTTGATGGAAGTTTCTAACATCTCTGTTTTCAATTCTACAGCTCAGCGTATGACCGCGACAAAAAGATTCGCGTGGCCATCAAAAAGATCAGCCCCTTTGAGCACCAGACCTACTGCCAGCGCACGCTGAGAGAGATCAAGATCCTTCTGCGCTTCAAGCACGAGAACATCATCGGCATCAACGACATCATCCGCGCGCCGACCATTGAGCAGATGAAGGACGTGTATCCTGCCTCCCAGCTTGTGTTTAGATGCAGACACTGGTGTCAGAGTCCATAAACCAGCCTCGGAGCTCCTACAGAGGAGGCGCTGACAGACAAATGTCTGACCTTCTTCACAGTATCGCTTTAGATTTGAACTCTGAGGCGGGAAAATCTGGTAATGAAAGGAGAGTTTGAAGATCACAGAGTTCCTTCCACATAGTTTATCTTTAGGATCCATTCGTTTACATCTGATCCACTATCAGGAAGTTCTGGGCAATAAGATAACCGTCACACAGGAGAACGACCGACCTCGTAAGACAGCGGTTTAGGAATTCAGTGAATGAATCGTTTCCATGTGGAAATTCACTTTTGAAAAGATTTACCAAACAAAGGTTGTAGGAACCAAATATTTCTTGATGCAGAACATTTTTCTAAGTCGCGTGTTGGTGTGTTAATACCTGTTTTTCATGTAGTGGCGGCTCAATCAGGGACTCAGCTTTGGGACATGACGTTTTCCGTGACCAGATCAAAGGGTAGGAAAAAAAAGATTCAAAATGTCTGCGTGATCCGAGGATTTTGGTCCTGAACTTCCATCCATCCTGTTAATTCAATTCAATGTTATTTCTATAGCTATATCACAGCCACAGCCGTCTCATTGGACTGATATCAGAATATTGCAAGAACAAAAAATCAAACATAAAAAAGTAAACAATAGCTGGTTGTTAAACAGACTAAACTGAACAAACATCTCTGTCCTTAAACCCTCCTTCTCTGTGAGGAAAAACTCATAAAAAAACTCCTGTCTCTTTTTGGGAAAAAAACCTCAGGGTTTCCCCCATGAAGGAGAGATCCTCAACCCCGGACGGACAGGTGATGCACTAGAACTATTAAAGAACAGTGAGCTTAATTCATTCAATAACTACATGGTTGAATAACAAGTATATGTGTAATAAACAAACACCTCTAGATAAACAACTACAAGTTAAATATTTAAATAAACAACGACATGTTTGAGCAGTGTAGCAGATGGGCTTCATCCAGTAGAAGCTGTGGAAACAACTGGGTTTGCTGGAGGAGCCAGAGGCGAGGTCACGGCCAAAGACAGGAGCACAGACGATCCACCTGGAATCAGGTTTCGGCTCTCGGAGAGAGAGGAAGAGGTAATTCCAGTCTGGGGGGGTAGGGCTGAGAGGGGGGAGCGGACAGACGAGGAGTCCGCTGGTGCTGCCACGTTATTTTCCGATTCGTGCATAAACTGGATGTAAAACACACAACTTAACCATCATTAGCTTTAGACGTAAAGTGTTCAAGCTAAATGCTAACTAAAAATAAAGACAATTAAGACGATGGTTTATTAACCCATTAATGAATCATGTGGCTCTGTTGCTGCATTTGTTTCTGGCACTAAAACAAGACTTAAATCAAAAGAGGTCGACGTCTGAATCATTTTTTAAAGCTTCAAAGCATTTACTAAATAAAAGATAAAGTATTTCAAAGTATATAAACACAATAAAAAATGCTAGATGTTAGAATTGATTACTTTCATTCTTTGCCCTCTGCTGCAATCAAAGCTCCTCCCACTGGTTACAAACAGAGCAGTCGTGGTCCTGTCGGGACAACTGCTGCTCTTCTCTGGGACAGTCTGGATGCTTCCATGAATCCACACACAGACATTTAGCTTATGTATTTATTTGCCTTTATTTAACCAGGTAAAAGACCCATTGAGATCATGATCTCTTTTACAAGGGCGACCTGGCCAAGAGGTCAGCAGCACAGGTCGCCACGGAGTGACATCCGAATAAATGAAATGAGCAGAGTCTCAGAGAGACGTACGTAAAAAGGTTACAAGCAGCAGCAGGTCAAAGTGTTACGAGATGTTACAGTGATGCACATAACGATAAGCTTAGAAGCTTGGTGAGAGGGGGAGTGGACATGACTGCCAGCAGTCAGGAGGTGTCCTCATTCATTGACCATTAAATTAGTTGTTGACGTAGTTGTGACTAATTGACTAATGGTGGCAGCCCTATTGCCAGAGAGTGTCTGGTTACTGTTTCAATGCAGCGGTGCAATCAACTCAGATCCATTGGCTTGTAATTTTTGCCCCTTTTTTATTGAAACAATAATAAAAATATCCTCAATTTTATTCCCCCCTCTTGGGTTAATGGTCAAACTGGGCCAGACAGAAATAATGTTTGAAAGAGCCATCAGGCGCAGCTCCACTGCAGGAGTGAACCGAGACATGGCGTTGTACTTGCCGTCGCCTCTGTAGAGCTCTCCAACACATCATGTTTTCCATGATGTGATCAATGAATGAAAATTGTCGGCAGTAGTTCTGCAGCGGGGGCATCAAGGCGTTGAGCAATAAATAAACACACCTTAAAAGGGAGGCGGCAGACGCCAATCTGATGCCTCTGCCACCTCCGCTTTGAATGCAGCATTAGTCATTATTTCTGTGGCGGCCGCTCTTACCAATCAGCAGTGAACGTTGGACGTGAGGTTTTTCAGGTTCAAATCCAGGAGTTGGCCTACTTTACAAAAAACTGTTGTCTGGTCCTCATCGGTCTTCTCATAACCAAACCACAGAAGTTACCACTCCTGTAGGTACTGGTTTGGTTGGATTGACTGGTTATTTTCATTAAAGCTACACTGGTCTGAAAGATGTCTACTGTTTTTTGATATAAGGCGTGTTTTGACATCATATAGTACCGTAACCTACCTAAGTGTGTCATAAAGGATTTAGACTGAAAGGATCGTCATTCTGCCGGACTGTACCTGCGGTTGGAAGGCTACTACGTCCCTTAACCCTGAGTGGTGCAGATACATTGTCCAGGACCTGATGGAGACAGACCTGTACAAGCTCCTGAAGACCCAACATCTGAGCAACGACCACATCTGTTACTTCCTTTATCAGATCCTTCGAGGGCTCAAGTACATCCACTCTGCTAACGTCCTGCACCGCGACCTGAAGCCCTCCAACCTTCTGCTCAACACCACTTGTGATCTGAAGGTAACGCCTCAGACGGACACTTCCTGGTTCTTCTTCTTTACCCTCCAGAGGAGAAGCTTTGAACCTGGGCCTTTTTATCTCTGCAGATCTGTGACTTCGGTCTGGCTCGTGTGGCAGATCCTGACCACGATCACACTGGTTTCCTCACAGAGTACGTGGCCACACGCTGGTACCGGGCTCCCGAGATCATGCTCAACTCCAAGGTGAACCTTTGGTTTATCACCTCAGGTTTAGAAGTTTGAAATCTTGGACATCTTGGTCCAAACTCGCCGCTGCTTTCGTGGTGGAACATCTCGATTGTCATTGACGGCGCTGCACTCTCACTTTCAGGGCTACACCAAGTCCATAGACATCTGGTCAGTGGGTTGCATCCTCGCGGAGATGTTGTCCAACAGGCCAATCTTCCCCGGGAAGCACTACCTGGATCAGCTTAACCACATTTTGGGTAAACCTTGTTTTGGTTTCATGTCCAATTGGGTGCTGGATGGAGACCCATCTGTAACTGAAACATCCTCGTGGGCCCTCAGGGATCCTGGGCTCTCCGTCTCAGGAGGACTTGAACTGCATCATCAACATCAAAGCCAGGAACTACCTGCTGTCGCTGCCTCTGCGCTGCAAAGTGCCGTGGAATCGCCTCTTCCCCAATGCCGACCCCAAAGGTCAGAGAGCATTTTCTGTCAGGCCGCTGCAGGTCCAACCTGCTGCAGGCAGAAACACACGGTGGATCTGTTTGCTTCTGAGCCAGAAACTCGTAAAGGGGTTGCCACCGTCTTCGGGTTCTTCTCCTGTCTGGTGTGGGATGTGGGGGGTTCTGGGAGATGGTCACCTGCTCAGGAAACCTGCTCTGTGCTGCAGCTCTGGACCTGCTGGACAAGATGCTGACCTTTAACCCTCACAAGAGGATCGAGGTGGAGCAGGCCCTGGCACACCCCTACCTGGAGCAATACTACGACCCCACAGACGAGGTAAGATGCTGCTGGGGGGAGGAATACTCTGTTCTGGAGAAGGTTTGTCTGCAACTTGTGTTTTTGTGTTTGCTTTAGCCCGTCGCTGAGGCGCCGTTTAAATTCGACATGGAGCTGGATGACTTACCCAAAGAGACCCTGAAGGAGTACATCTTTGAGGAAACGGCCCGCTTTCAGCCGGGCTTCAGGTCCTAACGTCTCTCAGGTGCGTCCTCCCCGTTACACAGCTGTAGGTCTCAGTGAATCTGCAGACTCGAGTCTGTGGAGCTTCGATGTGAAGCTGCACCAACAGCATAAAGAAATCCAAAAGATGTAAATCCATGTTTTACCCAGAATGCTCCAGAGACCCTGTCAACTAAAGTCAGTTCAGACTAAAAATGTCATAAAGTTATACTTTTAAGACTGAATGTTTAGTTTGCAGTCGGATTCAAATCTGCGACTTCTCATTTTTAGTTATTGATTGATAGTATGGTAAGCAAAGAGGACCAAAAACCCTCAGTTTTGCTGAAAGCAACCATCAAACGTGAAAAAACATGTGTCATTATTTCTGTGATTTTCCTAAATTCATGAAGGCTTTCTCTCCCCCAGGTGACCGCACAGGCGTCTGCAACCCCCCCACTGTTGCTGTGATGGAGCCATTCGTTTTGGGGGGGTCGTATCTGCCCCCATCTCACCCCATCGCCTGGATTCCTCAGTCTCTTGTCCAGCCTGCTCAGGAAAGGCATCAGGAATCACCCCCTCCCTCTCTGTCAGAGAATGAGGGGGTAAATGAGGTGGTGGGGCATTTGTGGGTAGGGGGGTCACAGCTTACAGTCTTGGGGGGAGGGGGGCGCAGTGTTTCAAGCCAAGTTGAGGAATGATGTTTTCTGTGGCGTTTATCGGTTAAAACGCGTCCGTGTTTTTGTTTGTTTTTTTAGGGGGGAGGGGGGCCGCTGCTTTGCACATCATGACCACATCGCCCCGTTACAGGGTTACGGTTCTAAAAAATCCCAATCTCCTGGTTTTATGCAACAGAACCGACCTGGTTCCGTTACGGTCCAAACCTGCTGGCTCGGGGGTGGGGGTGGGGGTCAGGACCGGAGACCAACCTTTCATGTCAGTTCTTGCCTTAGCCACAAGCTTGAGATGCGTTTGATCCCCGTGCCCCCTCCCCTGATTCAGACTGTGCCCTCTGCATGACTGTTATCAGCTCCGTATACAAAGACCACCATGTTAAGTGCCACACGGGCCGGGCGCTCGGCCGCCTCTTCACCTCTACCTGCGGTGGCGTGTCACTCTCTGAACACGCGGCGCTTTGCGTGTCCCGCCCCTTTCTGCTTTAGCCTCCTCTCTGTGGCCCACCCCAGCCCCTGATGCCTGCTGCTGCAGAACAGCTGATCTGATGGAAAACTGTTAGTCTGCTTAAAATCAAGTTTCACTTTGATCCTGTTTGGACTAAACCATCACCACAACTTTATCCAAAAGTTGGAAAAATGCTGACAGCAGTTTGTGTTTAAACGGCCCCTTATGTTCTGTTTGAGGAGAGGAAGCTAAAGCTCTGAGGAAACGCAATCAAGCCATAACAGGACTGCCTGTTGCACCTCTGACCACACCCACCTGTGATGTCACAGCGTATCAACCCCAGTGCAGCTGTCCGCGCGCTGCATCCGCGGGTCCGCGCGCTGCGTCCGCGGGTCCGAGCGCTGCGTCCGCGGGTCCGAGCGCTGCGTCCGCGGGTCCGAGCGCTGCGTCCGCGGGTCCGAGCGCTGCGTCCGCGGGTCCGCGCGCTGCGTCCGCGGGTCCGCGCGCTGCGTCCGCGGGTCCGAGCGCTGCGTCCGCGGGTCCGAGCGCTGCATCCGCGGGTCCGCGCACTGCGGCCGCGGTCCGCATCTGGACTATTTTTTCGAGATATTTTCTCAAACCCAAAACTATTTTTCTGTTGATCAAAGCCACCAATGCTGAGCTGGCTCCATAAGGTCAAAGGTTTCCGTCTGTCCCGTCGCCGCTGCGTCTGGGGGGTCTGGGACATACAATGCCGCGTGCCTGCCGGGACTCGTTTGTAGATACATGTTTTTGTGGTGGGGGGGCATTCAAAGCGAAAAAGGAAAAAAGCTTGTGCGTTTTTGTGCGGTGTGTGTGTCTGTGCCTTTTGGAGATGCGGAGGTCTGGCGCGCGGCTCGTGGTGGTGACGTCACGAGCGGCGCTTCGATCTCTTTTCTGTAAATTGCTAAAGGATTTTCTTGCCACAGCTCCGTGATTTGTGACTGTACTGAAAATATGAAAACATTTGTATCTATTTTTGCGTTGCCCTTTTTCCTCGAGGCTTTCTCTTTTTTTAAAGTTTCCGTGCAGATATTTTTATGGTCAAATGAATGTTCTGTTTCTATCGGACACTAATCTTCTTTGAGTCGTCTCAGTGGAACTTCTTCATTCTGTAGGTTTTGATCCGTATACATTTGGAATCGTGTAGTGAACCTTTTGGACAGGAAACCTTCAAATCTTGGTTGTGTTTTCCCGAGTTCTGATGTCGTGTGAAGGATTTAATTTGAACAAGGCTTTTGTTTTTAAAGACTGACTGCTACCGCACACCTTTATGTTTGCAACTCTACCATGACATTTAATAGACGTTCATTAAAAACACTGTACCTACACCACGACTGGAGTCTTTATTCATGTCTGAGCGCACACTTTCTAAAAAATGAAAGAAAAACTTTAGAAAGAGTTGAAGGACGTGAGGAGGATGCAGAGGAGAGATGGATAATTCTCTGTGGCGTCCCCTAAAGGAAGCAGCAGAAAGACGGGAAGAACCTGAGAGGAAAAAGGAACTTTCCTTTGAGTTAGAAAATACCTATATGACATAATTACAGTCCAAAGGATGCTAATGCATATGAATTTGAACACAGCTTATTTTCCCTCCTTACAATAAGTTCAGGATATGAAAACTTCAGAGGATGTGGTAAACACAGAGGACACGATTCTCCACACGATGGTCTCTGTGTGTCTTCTTGGGGCCAAAGCCAAAAAGCTTTTCCACATTTCAACATTCTGTGTGGACAAAAAGCTGATTTTGTCAGTAAGTCATTCCAAGTTCATCATTCAAACAGACATGAACAAAGGATTCCGCTTAATAGATTGGATTTTTCTGTGCTTTTCCTGACGCTCAAAGCAAAGTCATCCTGAACCGGGTCGTGGGGGCAGCAGATGTCCAGACGCCCAGATACCCGGCCACTTCCTCCAGCTCCTCTGGGGGGACCCCAAGTCGTTCACTGGCCAGCCGGGAGACATATTCTCTCCAGCGTGTCCTGGGTCTTCCCCGGGGCCTCCGCCCAGTGGGACATGCCCAGAACACCTCTCCAGGGAGGCGTCCAGGGGGCATCCAGATGCGTGAGCCTCCTCAACTGACTCCTCTGGATGTGGAGGAGCAGCGGTTCTACTCCGAGCTCCTCCTGAGTGACCGAGCTTCTCCTGTCTCTAAGGGAGCATCGATCCATCCTACGAAGAAGCTCATTTCAGACGCTGGTATCCAGGACCTCGTTCTTTCAGCTATGACCCAGAACTCATGACTACAGGTGAGTATTGGAGTGAAGATCAACCAGTAAATTGAGAGCTTTGCTTTCTGGCTCAGATCTCTTCACCACAACAGACCGGTACAGCGACCGCATGATGGTGGACGCAGCACCAATCCACCTGTCAATCTCACACTCCGATCTTCCCCAAGATACTTAAACTCCACCTGGGGAAGGAGGACTCCACCCCTCCACCCAGAGAGGACAAACTACCTGGTCAAGAACCATGACCTCAGACTTAGCGGTGCTGACCCTCCTCCCAGCTGCTTCACACTCGGCTGCAAACCGTTCCAGTGCTGGATGTTCTGGCTCAATGAAGCCAACAGGACAACATCATCTGCAAAGAGCAGAAAGGAAATCCTGTGGTTCCCAAACCAGATCCCTCCAGCTCCTGGCTGCGCCTAGAAATTCTGTCATTTACAACAGATCATCTTAGGATCTTCCATAGCGGATCACCACAGGATTTTTTAAACGGTGGATCACCACAGGATCTTTTACAGAGGATCACCACATGATCTTTTACAGTGGATCCCCACAGGATCTTTTACAGCAGATCACCACAAGATCTTTTACAGTGGATCACCACATGATTTTTTAACAGTGGATCACCACTGGATCTTTTACAGCGGATCCCCACGGGATCTTTTACAGCGGATCCCCACAGGATCTTTTACAGCAGATCACTACAGGATATTTTACAGGGGATCACCACAGGATCATTTACAGTGGATCACCACTGGATCTTTTACAGTGGATCACCACATGTTTTTTAACAGTGGATCCCCACGGGATCTTTTACAGCAGATCACTACAGGATCTTTTACAGGGGATCATCTCAGGATCTTCCACAGCACCAAAGAGAACAAACCCAAAGTCTTCACGGTGATAAATTGTCGGAACTCATAAAGCTCCTTTCTCTTTGATCTCCACCATCAGTTTTCTTTTCCTTAAATCTTTTTTATTTATTTTACTTTTTAAACGAAATATTTATTTTTCATTTTCTGGAGAACCATATTCTGCTTTTCAGAAAAAAAACATACTTTTGTTTGTACAAAAAAGAACAAACTCGTTTCGTTTATATTCAGCAATCAGAGGAGAATTTAACCAAACCGAACCGAGTCACGGTGTGAGTTTGAATCCGTCCGTTAGGGGGCGCTGTTTACAAGCAAAAAGGGTTTCAGTTTGAACCTGAAAAACGTTTATTTTTCAAGCCTTTGTCCGTTTTCCTTCATCTGACCATCATGACGTCATGACATTACCCGGGAAATATCAATAAAATCTGCCAGGCTGGGGAGGGGAGAGAGGGTTGTTTACCTTCTCTCTCCACCACGTGCTCGGGATGCGGCCGCGCATGCGTATTTAACTACAGGAACAATCCAGAGCGCGCATCTTTGGACAACAATCAGCATCGTGGCCGCGCAGCCTCGTCCTTATTGGCTAAAGTTTTACTGGCCCCGCCCCCTCTGGATGTGGATTGCTGGCCTCGATATTGTTCTTGTCTCTGATTGGACGGTATTTCTGGAACGGGCTTTGTAGCTATGCTGCTGCTGCCTTCACGGACCCCGGGACACTTCCAACCTATCAGATGACAACTCTGGATTGTTTATAAACGTTGTTCCTTCTGTAAACAAAACCGTTTTGTTCTTCCGCGGGAATCATGGCGGACATCCGCTTACGGCGTTGTTTCTGCGAGAGGTTTGGGTTCAAAAACCTGCTGCTGGATTCTTGATCCTCCAAAAGAATCTCCGGCATTTCTGTTTATGTATTGTTTCCTTATTGTTGATGCTGACACCCCCCCCAGAAACAAACACATCAAAACTTAATACCAGATGAGTACTCGGCTTGTTTTATCCAGATAATCTATAAGGATTTGTCAAATGTTTCTGACCGTCATCAATCGGAGATGACGTTTTCATGTAGTGGTTTCCGTAAGTCCCACAGCCCGTGAACGCAGCAGTGTTTGTCAAAATAAACCCTCTTTTCTGTACGTTTCCACCACGTTCATCCCCACAAACAGCACTCTCGGACCACACCAACGCGGGCTGCAGGCGACGGACAGCGCGTGCGGGCGTGAGTGCGTGCGTGGGTCATATCCGCATCCCGGACACTCCGGATTCGGGTCCAGATCGCGCCGCAGACGGAGCTGCTCGCCCTGCGCAGCTGCTGAGGAGCTGGAAGCGGGAGGTGACCAGCATGCACGCCCGCTGAACCCCCTCGCGGACGGGTCACCTGCGGTTCGCCTCACAGGGAGGATCCGGGCCAGACGCGGGCGTTCGGGGAGACTTTCACCCGCTACGGGCTGCGTCCATGGGACCGTGAAGGAGACCTGTCCGATGAGAGGCGGCCTCCTACGGGACCGACACACGGCCTCACCGGGCGGCGGGGAAGGACGGCTGTCTTTGTGGGGTGAGTGATAGCAGTGACCCGCAGGAGGCCGCGCGCCGGTTCTGGTCCCGCGCGCCGGTTCTGGTCTGTGACAGAACCGGTTTTCTCATGTCAGGACGTGTGGTTGATGTGGGGCACGGAGGTCTAACAGCAGACAGTCCCGGTTCTGGCGGTTCGGCCTGAAGGTTCCGGCCTTTCATAAGGTCAGAACGGCAGGCTTCCGCGGTGGTGCGTTCAGGAACCCGAACGCTGCGGAGCTGCAGCGCCCCCGTCCACATGGGGAGGGGGGGTTCAACTGCCACGTGAGCAAGCCACAAAAACACAGCGCATTTCATAATGTTCACGCGCACTGAGCGCGCACGTCTGCAGAGAGGTGCGAAGCAGACGCTCACGAGCATCCGCACAGCAGCGCGCGCTGCATCAGACAAGCCAATAGTGACGCAACGAGTAAACAAAACACGAACCGAGTTGAAGCGCGCGCCCGACAGAAGACGTGAGCGCGCCGCGATTGGCTGCGGTTTCAAACGCTTTGCTTCAAGACAGGAGAAAATCATAATAATCTGTTAGATTATCTGGAAGATCCTCAGATTATATGATCAATTCTAAACATTCTGAGCCAAAGCAGCAGATCCATCATCAATCCTAATCTGTGCTGAACTCACATGTTCATGAATATAAATCATCTAAAATGTTTCGGGAAAGATTCAAACTTCTGTCGGGACTGAAAATGTTGGAGGCTGGTTCCCAAAAGCGGCGTTAGTTTTCAGGAAGATGCTGAGAAATGTTCATCCATGAGGTTTGTTACCTAAACTTTTCCCTTTCGCCTGCTGCCTTCAGGGGGCGCCACAGAGTACCCCCCTGCAGTTTTACTGTCCCTGCTGAGCCAGACTTTGGACAGTCACATGGAGCATGGAGAGGCTCCGTCAAAGACCAGACATGAGCTAAATCTGCCAACAGAAAGGATGTCAAATCCCAATGAAACGCAGAACTCTGAACCAAAGCAGAACATGTAGGACATAAAACAGGAAGTGAATTCTTCTGATGCCAAACGACTCAAAGAAAGAACAACGGAACTAAAATCAAACTGAAAAGCCTCTTTTCTCCACACGAGGAGAACAATCGGAACATTTTGATCTTGAGGAACAAAAAGCTGATCTTGTTCATGAACATCCTGAGGCATCCTCACCTCCCTGAGGTGATGCGTTCAGGCTGCACGGAAAACACTAAACTATGAAACCCTGTGTTGTTCTTTTGTGCAGAAAAATGTAGGGATTCTTTTTAAAAGAATTAATTGTTACAAACGGTTCTTTTGACAGTTTCTGTTTAGTCAAAGGGAGTTAGTACTGTCCTCCTGGATAAAACATGAGCCTAACCCAAATAGAAAAACACAAACGGTGACAGCAGCACTGAAGCCGATGTTTTTAGAGAATGGGATTGTTTTTCTGCTGCTGCATACATGCGTGTGCACGTCACACGTCACTCTCCAGTCTCACGCACCAAAAGCTAAACGTTGTTTCATTCGCTGTTGACACAGAAGCTCGAATCAAACGGAACCGTCTTGGACGCTGCTCTACAGGACCGTGAATGCGTCCTTAGCGCCCATTGGCCAGTTTCCATGTCAATCAGAGCGCGCGCTCCTCCCACGTGCTGACGTCCTCTCACCAAAGTAAGCAGACCAGTCCGTCACGCACACAAAGAAAACAAAAGCCGCGCTGGTTAAAATGATCCCCGCCAGCTCCCGCCGGACCCGCAAGAACTTCTGACCCGGTGGGATCACGCGCGGAGTAGCGCGTGCGACGACGGCAGCCATTCATCTTTCCGACAGCGTCAGAACAACAACAACAACAACAACAACAACAACCATCCCGCTGTCCGTCTGTCAGCACGCGCTTCCCCCGAACCGCGGTTCTGAGACCTGCTGGTGAGTACAGCGGCTGTGACCCAAAACCTGCAGGATCGGAACCGGACAGGGTTCTGCTGGCGTGCTGGCTTCACGGTCCGCCCCGGGCTCGGAAAACAAAGCAGCCACAACAGCGGAGGCGCGCTGCTGCTGCGCGGAGGAAAAAGTGGGATTACGGGATTACGGGCGCGTGTCATGTAGAGATGAGCTCGTTAGGACGCGGGTCCGTGGCTGCCCCGCACGCGCGTGTTTCGGTCATGAGGCCAGCGGGTCTTTGCGCCGCTTTACCTGCTGGGTCAGCGGTTCTGATGCCAGAACCGGACCGGACGATCCAGAGACCACTTTAAAGATCAAAGATGTCCGAAAGAAGAAGAAACGAAAAAGTTCAACCACGAAGAGCAGCTACTGCGCATGAGCAGAACCCACAACGAACAGCTCAGCTTTCTCCCCATTTGTTTACATTCAGCGGAAGTTCTGGAGACGGGTCCAACCGAGAGGATGATCACGGGGAGACTCGTGCACGCACTGAGTGTTTACCTCAGTCGTGCACGTGCACAGTGGCTTTAAACTGGTCTGATTGGGAGGTGGGATTACCTGCTCAGATTAGGGGGCTCTGTGGTGTTCCTCCTGCGGCTCCACAGAGCCTCCTGCTCAGACCCGGAAGCGCCTTTGTTTCTGCTCTGGCTGCTGTCTGGGCTACTCTTCCTGTTCCAGAGCTGCAGTCTTTGTGATGACGGCCTGGTTCAGGACACTTCCACTGTGAAGTTCCGATGACTGGTGTTGAACAGGAATCCTCAGATTACAGCAGAGTCACATGACTCACTACTCAGTTAAAACGGCGTCAGTGAAACAGTATAAACACACATGGATCTGGTGTAAAATACTACAGTATTACTGTGGTATAATGGATGTTATGGTCAAGATCATCACACAGGAGGCTCATCCATCCAGATCCAGCAGCAGGAGTTGTTTCATGACAGAACCAGAACCTGAAGAACACAGATAAAGACCAACTCCTCAGTCAGACGCTAATGCGTGAACAAAAGCAGGACTGAACGCAGCGCAGAGGAAGCTGAACAGGAAGTCCGGTTTAGTTACTGAAGTTGTAATGAGTTAAAGATGAAAATGCTGTTTTGGCGTTTTCCGCATGTTCTTGTGGCGTTTTTCTGATGATGGAGGACATTTATGAAGAAAATTAGGCGTAAAGGGTCACTATGCTATTCTTAAGCCTTTCAGAGTAAACTGGATCCGTATATGGGATCATATATGATCTTTAGCACACTAAACAACACATTTTTTATGAAATATTAGTTATTTTCCTGAACGCTTTCTCTACCAGGAAGTAAGACGCCTCGATTTCTGAGGCTCCGCCTTTCACTCCTTGTGGGCACCACCCATTTTATGACATCTTCCAAGAGCCGGCCTCAGCAGCGTGTCTGCATTTCACCCAGAAAACAAACATCTGAACTTTTGCAAAGATGGATGTTTATATAAAATGAAAGCGTTTGCTGATCACTGTTAGCCTGGGGAGGAGCTAGCAGCAGATTCTTCCAGGAAGGGGCTGTTCTCCCTTGTCAACGTCACAATGTGAGACCCTGCTGGTTTTCATGGGTTGGGAGGGACTGGTGCTCAGAGGAACACTCAGAGATGTGTGAACGGATCAAACTACGGCTTTGGGTTGTTTATAGTGAGGCATGAACATTATAAAAGACTGAAGCTCAAAACCTCAGTTTTGCAGGGTGTGGGCCCTTTAAACGGCATGTCTGTCTATACGCTTTAATGTGAATCCGTTTGAAAAAGATCCTATTTGTGACATAAAAGCTACACTGGGCGGGGCCAAAGTCTTTCTGCTCCGGCCCATCCTGCTGCATCTCCTGCAGACAAACAGAGCCATGAACGTCTTTGTTTTCCTCATCTGGGTTGGGATCTGGATCAGAACTGTACGGCTGGATCGCTCTGACACTGTTCGCTGTTTTTGTTGCACTGTTAATGTCAGGTTGGGTTGCAATAGAAAGTCCGAGATGACTTCAGTCAGCCCCAACATGAAGCTGCTTTTAAAGACCAAAGATGCATTGACTGTTGAGAGGTCAGAGGTCACAAACACCTTCCATGAATTTCCTCAAACCTTTTTGTAGAACATCAGAAATAAAAAGTTTCCTACAATCTCCAGAATCCTTTTGGACTCTAAAAACTGGCATCCAACGATGCCATGGTTACGGTGTTGGTAAATAGAGCAATCCTCTGGATCAACGAGTTGATCAGACTCGGACGTGAAAAGGCGACGTTGGTTTTGTCGACTCCTTTAGAGCGTTTTAAGTCCTGGAAGCTTCTGCTGCTTCAGCTTCAGCACCAGTTTTATCCTGAAGCTGCTTTATGGGACCGCCGTTCCCCTCCTCTGGACGCAGGTTCACCTGCAGGTTCCTGCATGGATGACAGGTGTTGTGATTTGTGTGTTTTCTGTGTTTGAGCATAAGGGTCGGACTGGCCGGTACCAAGCTGGTCCGGGTTTGGGCAGTTCTTCGGTTCCTAACAGCGCCTCTGATTCAACTCTGACGCTCACCTCAGAGATGATTGTAATCGCACATTACTGCGTTCAGACGGAAAATGCAATCATGTTCATGAGCTCTATAAATAGGGCAGCATGTCTCTCACCTCTGCGCCCCCCTCTTTTGCAGGCTTGATTTTCTCCTGTGGTGTCTGTGTGGAGCGTCCCACACACCCACTCCACAACAACGACGGCTTTTGCCTGCATCTTCCAGTGTTTCTTCTGTCAGCAAGTCCAGCAGAGCTGCAACTCTTCCAGTGCCAGTCCTGACGCCAGCGAGGAGCCCCGCCCCACTGACATGGTAAAGATGACCAAGTCCAAGACCTTCCAGGCCTACCTGCCATCTTGCCACCGCACCTACAGCTGCATCCACTGCCGGGCGCACCTTGCCAACCACGACGAGCTCATCTCAAAGGTACGCCGCCACTCCTCTCATCCGTTTCTCCCAGTTTTCCTAGAAATCCACCTTTGCATGTAAAGCTGGTGGGGGGGTGGGGGGTGGGGTGTCCTCCGGGCTCTGCTGCCTGATTTGGTGTCATGGAGGTGAAATATGCAAAGTCTAAAAATACCCCATCAGCTGAGCCCGGCTCCGAAGAAAAGTGTGATGCAGCAAAACAAGCAAATGTAGGTCAGTGTGACAGCTGACGGCGCCGCACGCTCCGGTCCCATCTCTGACACCAGAACACACAGGTTCTTTGAGCCCCCAACACTGGATGACCCTGAGTCTTCACTTTAAAACCCAAAGTCTCCAGGAAAACGGAAAGAGTTTGGAAAGAAGGGATTTTCAGGTGTGAAGGACGGATTCCTGCTGGAAGCTCCAGTTTTCTGAAGGTTCATCTTCCTGCAGGAGATATCTCTGCAACCACAGACCGTATCTTCTCCACAGCTGAGCACCATTTCCTGCCATTCACAGCTGCAAACATTTGAAACCACTGAGAGCACAGACACTCAAACTGCCAGCGTCTGGAACCGTCACCTTTTTAAAAGACGCAATGCTGTTCTGTCACCGCATACAAAGCTGGTAAATGCCAAAGATGATCACTCTGTTCCATCTCCACATCAGAACCCACAAGGAGATGGCAGCAGCTGAACCTCCGGCATTCCAGTCCCTTGGGTTTAATCATTGTCTTCATGAGAGGTGATTCTTCTTAGATCAGAAAGAAGCTCCTTTAGAACAGAGTTCCTGGAAAAACCTGCAGAGCTGCTGCTCAGGAGAACTTCAGAGGATAACAAAGATCTCTTTCTGCTCAAAGCATAAAGAGGATGGAGCTTTGCAGAGAGCGGTCTATGGATTTAATGTTAGAAAAGGCCGTTTCAGAGACTGTGCAGCTGTTAAAGCAGAACATTCAGGAACAAAAACCAGCTTGGTGCCTGCTGGGGATGGAAGGTCCTGAGAAAGAAGGTTAAATTTTTATGAACATCTGCTTTACAATCATCTGCTTCTCTGAAAGAAGTCCAGGTGAAGGAAAAAATTCCTCACCCCAACATTCAACTTCATTCATGCAACATAGCCCACAAAAAAGCAGTGAAGTACATATACGCTTAACTCCAACACCAAACTACCAAACTCCAACACCAAACTTCCAAACTCCAACACAAACTAACAAACTCCAACACCAAACTTCCAAACTCCAACACCAAACTTCCAAACTACAACACCAAACTACCAAACTACAACACCAAACTACCAAACTCCAACACCAAACTTCCTAACTACAACACTAAACTCCAACAACAAACTTCCAAACTCCAACACCAAACTACCAAACTCCAACACCAAACTTCCAAACTACAACACTAAACTCCAACACCAAACTACCAAACTCCAACACTAAACTCCAACAACAAACTTCCAAACTCCAACACCAAACTACCAAACTCCAACACCAAACTTCCAAACTACAACACTAAACTCCAACACCAAACTTCCAAACTCCAACACCAAACTACCAAACTCCAACACCAAACTTCCTAACTACAACACTAAACTCCAACAACAAACTTCCAAACTCCAACACCAAACATCCAAACTCCAACACCAAACTTCCAAACTGCAACACAAGCTTCCAAACTCCAACACCAAACTTCCAAACTACAACACCAAACTACCAAACTCCAACACCAAACTTCCAAACTACAACACTAAACTCCAACACCAAACTACCAAACTCCAACACTAAACTCCAACAACAAACTTCCAAACTCCAACACCAAACTACCAAACTCCAACACCAAACTTCCAAACTACAACACTAAACTCCAACACCAAACATCCAAACTCCAACACCAAACATCCAAACTCCAACACCAAACTTCCTAACTACAACACTAAACTCCAACAATAAAACTTCCAAACTCCAACACCAAACTACCAAACTCCAACACCAAACTTCCAAACTACAACACTAAACTCCAACACCAAACTTCCAAACTCCAACACCAAACTACCAAACTCCAACACCAAACTTCCTAACTACAACACTAAACTCCAACAACAAACTTCCAAACTCCAACACCAAACATCCAAACTCCAACACCAAACTTCCAAACTGCAACACAAGCTTCCAAACTCCAACACCAAACTTCCAAACTCCAACACAAGCTTCCAAACTCCAACACCAAACTACCAAACTCCAACACCAAACTTCCAAACTACAACACTAAACTCCAACACCAAACATCCAAACTCCAACACCAAACATCCAAACTCCAACACAAACTTCCAAACTCCAACACTAAACTTCCAAACTCCAACACTAAACTTCCAAACTCCAACACTAAACTTCCAAACTCCAACACCAAACTTCCAAACTCCAACACCAAACTTCCAAACTCCAACACAAGCTTCCAAACTCCAACACCAAACTACCAAACTCCAACACCAAACTTCCAAACTACAACACTAAACTCCAACACCAAACATCCAAACTCCAACACCAAACATCCAAACTCCAACACAAACTTCCAAACTCCAACACTAAACTTCCAAACTCCAACACTAAACTTCCAAACTCCAACACCAAACTTCCAAACTCCAACACCAAACTTCCAAACTCCAACACCAAACTTCCAAACTCCAACACCAAACTACCAAACTCCAACACCAAACATCCAAACTCCAACACCAAACATCCAAACTCCAACACAAACTTCCAAACTCCAACACTAAACTTCCAAACTCCAACACTAAACTTCCAAACTACAACACCAAACTACCAAACTCCAACACCAAACTTCCAAACTACAACACTAAACTCCAACACCAAACTACCAAACTCCAACACCAAACTTCCTAACTACAACACTAAACTCCAACAACAAACTTCCAAACTCCAACACCAAACTACCAAACTCCAACACCAAACTTCCAAACTACAACACTAAACTCCAACACCAAACTACCAAACTCCAACACTAAACTCCAACAACAAACTTCCAAACTCCAACACCAAACTACCAAACTCCAACACCAAACTTCCAAACTACAACACTAAACTCCAACACCAAACTTCCAAACTCCAACACCAAACATCCAAACTCCAACACCAAACTTCCAAACTGCAACACAAGCTTCCAAACTCCAACACCAAACATCCAAACTCCAACACCAAACTTCCAAACTGCAACACAAGCTTCCAAACTCCAACACCAAACTTCCAAACTACAACACCAAACTACCAAACTCCAACACCAAACTTCCAAACTACAACACTAAACTCCAACACCAAACTACCAAACTCCAACACTAAACTCCAACAACAAACTTCCAAACTCCAACACCAAACTACCAAACTCCAACACCAAACTTCCAAACTACAACACTAAACTCCAACACCAAACATCCAAACTCCAACACCAAACATCCAAACTCCAACACCAAACTTCCTAACTACAACACTAAACTCCAACAATAAAACTTCCAAACTCCAACACCAAACTACCAAACTCCAACACCAAACTTCCAAACTACAACACTAAACTCCAACACCAAACTTCCAAACTCCAACACCAAACTACCAAACTCCAACACCAAACTTCCTAACTACAACACTAAACTCCAACAACAAACTTCCAAACTCCAACACCAAACATCCAAACTCCAACACCAAACTTCCAAACTGCAACACAAGCTTCCAAACTCCAACACCAAACTTCCAAACTCCAACACAAGCTTCCAAACTCCAACACCAAACTACCAAACTCCAACACCAAACTTCCAAACTACAACACTAAACTCCAACACCAAACATCCAAACTCCAACACCAAACATCCAAACTCCAACACAAACTTCCAAACTCCAACACTAAACTTCCAAACTCCAACACTAAACTTCCAAACTCCAACACCAAACTTCCAAACTCCAACACCAAACTTCCAAACTCCAACACAAGCTTCCAAACTCCAACACCAAACTACCAAACTCCAACACCAAACTTCCAAACTACAACACTAAACTCCAACACCAAACATCCAAACTCCAACACCAAACATCCAAACTCCAACACAAACTTCCAAACTCCAACACTAAACTTCCAAACTCCAACACTAAACTTCCAAACTCCAACACCAAACTTCCAAACTCCAACACCAAACTTCCAAACTCCAACACAAGCTTCCAAACTCCAACACCAAACTATCAAACTTGACAACTGGACTTGACAAACCACAGCATCATGGCTCCAGTCATCACCTGAATGTGGCGCGTCAACATGTCATAAACACATCTAGACTTGTAAACACATCAGGACTCGTCAGCTGTTCAGGACCTGTTAATAAGTCAAGATTGTTATAAAGTCACCAGTCTTGTTTCAGAGTCAGCGCTGGTTATCCAGTCAGGACTCGACTCGAGTATACATCATTCCAAACAACAGTGTTGGCGCGTGGTTGGGACAAAAGTGAGTTCTGCTGAAGTCCAGGTCTGCAGGTTTTTGCTTCTTTTGGGTTTGATTTTGACCAAACGCTTTCTGCTGTTCCACATTGTTGGGTAAATTTCTTTCAAAGAGTAATTTATTACTTTACTTGAGTTCCTGGATGAAAGGGTTAGGTTAGGTTGTAATTAAAATATTTTACTCATTATCCAATGTGAAAAGTTATTCACTACTCCTTACTTGACTTTTTTTCTACTCGCATTCAAATTCTCAAATGAATAAAACTAGCACAAAGATCCCCTTGTAAAACGCACAAAATAAAAGCATTGAGGCTACACAAGGGCAGTCAGCACCACCTCATTCGTTTCACCACATGAACATGAGAACATGTGCATTGTATTGTAACTTACATAGTGTATAGACAGGTTGCTCATTGGCACTAGGGCAATGGAGAGCAGTTTGTCTCCAGGACAAAACTCACACTTAATAAAATCTTTTAGTTTTCAACAAATTGGAAATCATTTGAATGTCTCCGGCTGTCAAATGTCCCAAAGATGGTTTCACTGCAATTCTTCCTGAAAGGTCATTCCTTTGTCTCATGGGAGTTTGTGATGCGTTTGTTCGCCGTCTGCAGCAGGAATGCTGGGAAACTTGTAGCTCCACTGAGCTTCAAACTGCTGAACAGGTTCGCTGGATTACCTGCAGGTCTAAAGGTCTGAGTTTCCCACACTGCAGAAATGTGGCTCTGACAGACACCATGTTCCAGACCATCTAAACATAGAAAAAAAAACAGAAGACACGACGATCGTCTCAGTGAAGCAGGAAAAGCACTGAAGCTGAAGGTTTCAGAAACTGCTTTGGTCGCATGAAGCTTCTCCAAGATTTTATTTTGAAATTTGATAAACTTTGAATCTGTTTGTGCAGGAGGAAATTCCTTTCACGATGTCAACAGTCAAATGACTCAAGTGAAGCGAAAAATAAAAGCGTTTGTCTCCCAATAAAATATGTTTGGGTTGAAAACACAAGGACTAAACTGCTGACATCAATACAAACCTGTGATGATCAGTATTTTAAATTTATTTTCCAGAATTAGTCCTGAGTTAGCTGTGAAGTTATGTTTTATATCAGGTATAAACGTATTTTTGGAGAACTTAGACTGATCTTTTTGTTACGATTCTAAGTATTTGTTGTTTAACATTTCATAAAGTTGAATAGTTTTTTGGTCGGGTGCGTAGAGGGCGTCCCGGTCGGGTGCGTAGAGGTCGTCCCGGTCGGGTGCGTAGAGGTCGTCCCGGTCGGGTGCGCAGAGGGCGTCCCGGTCGGGTGCGTAGAGGGCGTCCCGGTCGGGTGCGTAGAGGTCGTCCCGGTCGGGTGCGTAGAGGGCGTCCCGGTCGGGTGCGCAGAGGTCGTCCCGGTCGGGTGCGTAGAGGTCGTCCCGGTCGGGTGCGTAGAGGGCGTCCCGGTCGGGTGCGCAGAGGGCGTCCCGGTCGGGTGCGCAGAGGTCGTCCCGGTCGGGTGCGCAGAGGGCGTCCCCGTCGGGTGCGCAGAGGGCGTCCCGGTCGGGTGCGTAGAGGTCGTCCCGGTCGGGTGCATTGCTTCTTCCTAATGCTTTACTGGCCGTTTCTCCTCTCTGGCTCTACAGTTTAAGGCCAGGACGGCGGTCCTCAGCATCAAACTTCTAAGCTGATTATGTTACTTAGAAGAAGATGACACCGTAGTCTTTACCGCTGCGCTCTGCCAAGGCCGCTTGCCGTGTCCTCGTTTGAGTTTCAGCATGGAGTTTCTCACCGCTCCTTCTGCATGAGCCGGATTTAGCCGTGCTCACTGCAGGTCAGCCCAGGAGGTGGGCAAAGAGAGAATGAACCTGAGAGCAGATGGCGGATCAGGCACGCCGACGGGATGAAACCGGAAACGCTCTGCATCCAGAATAAAACGGACATTTCTTCGTGTCTGAGTTTCTAACAGATTCTGCTGCGGCCGGGTTCTGTAAGAACATTCTTGTTCTGTAATGAGGAACCCCAGCACCTGGAGATTGGCGGCAGAACAAAAAAGGTCTGTTGTTCAGGATGAGATCTCATCTGAGGAGACGAGGGTCTGAGGTCCGATCCTGACGGGACCGTCTCAGGCGGGCCCGGATCTTCAGGGCATGTTTCTGCTTCGGCCCAGCAGCAGGAACTGGACGTGATGATTGATGTCCCTCAGATCTGTGGGACGACTTCTCCAGCATTTGAATTCTGTCTGTAGAAGAGCTATGGTGCAGCGTCTGCTCACATGGCTGCAGCATAATGCTCTGTCTCTCTCTCTGTGTTTCAGTCGTTCCAAGGCAGCCAAGGACGAGCTTACCTGTTCAACTCTGTGTAAGTATGAGTCCCGAGCTTCAAGCCCCACATCTAAACCCATTCTGTTCATAGAACCAGAACGTTCATCTGAATCGGACTGACAAATCCTAAACATCAAGAATAGAATCAGAATTTGAATCTTAGTGACAGCTTTGACAGAGATGTATCTGAACAGTAAGGGCTCAGTGGGCTGCAGGACTGGTGCCTGGGAAACTGGTTTGTTTTCCAGAGGCCACGAGCTGAATCCACCGTGGGCCCTCGGGCAAGACCCTTCCCGCTGCAGCCACAGGGGACCCGGATCTGGGTCTCCTGTGCTGGTCCCAGCCCGGAAAAAATACATGGTTGTGTCAGGAAGGGCATCCGGCGAAAAAGTTTCTGCCAGAACACCTGTGCAGATCAGTGAAAGCCGATTGGCTGTGGTGAGCCCTGATGGTGCCCAGAGGGGAACAACAACAATAAACGTCCAAAAAGAAAAAGCTTCTTAAAAGGATCAGAACCAAAAGTGAATCCGGAAAATGTTCATGAAATGTAAACAAATCCAGTCTTCAAAAATGACCGGGAACAGTCTGAAAGAGAGGAACGCTGCTGGAGCCTTCGCTTGTGCACGGATGAGCGTCTGACATGAAGAATCTGGTCTTCCTTCAGGGTGAATGTGGGCTGCGGTCCGGCGGAGGAGCGGGTTCTCCTCACAGGTCTGCACGCCGTGGCTGACATCTACTGTGAAAACTGTAAAACCACCCTGGGCTGGAAATACGTGAGTTCATGAGCAGCACGTTCTCCTTCCACAGGATTCAACCCTGCTGCTGCTGTGAGCAGCTTCTGGTTCACATCCAGACTTTTACTTTCACTTTCTGAATGCTCTGCTATCAAAGCGGGTTGTGTTCAGTAAAACAAGCAGCTGCTTTTTGAGAAAATGTTGTCACGATTGAAGATCTATAAAATGCAGCAAACTAAAAGCTGCTCAGCAATGAGGAACGTAGCTAAAGTTCCGGCGAGTCCGTGTCCAGATGAAGCGTTCATGTTGCGTTATATTGATGCAGAGAGTGAACTGCAGTTACTAAACAGAATCCGCCTGCTGAGCTCATGTTACCTCAGCATTAGTTAAAATCCAAGTTTTCACAAATAAACGAGAAGACAAGGAAACGCAAAGCACTGAACAGCTGCTATTTACTGTCACAGAGAGACAACCAATGTGGAATCTGTATTAACAGCAATGAGTGTCTGTGATGTCGTTTTGACCATTTTTCTTTACCATTGACTGTATCTGGGAACTGGACTGAGTAGCCCCTCCCCTGGTGTTCCAAACAGGAAGTACCTGCTGGCTCCAAGAAGCCAAAAGCCCATAGACTTCTAAGTAGAAACAAACAGCTGTGAATAAACCTTCTTATTCTGATACTTTTTAACATCTTCTTGATAATACTCGTTTTTTCAGGATAATTTTTCCAGTAGTTCATGTTATGAACTGACCAATCAGATGTCTCAGTAGGAGTAGGTGGAGCCTGCTGACCCCCACGTCCAACGTTCAAATGCTTTAACAGAGTTCATTCAGCCCGCTGTCAGTGAAAGGGGTGTGGCCTTCCAACAAGCTGACTCCTGCATGGTGAGAGAGTGGTTGCCATAGAAACATTGATTAATCACTGACGGGTGTCTGGCTCTAACATGGTGGCGTTCGTATTGTGAAAAAATGGCGACTAAATCGACTTCATTTGGTTGGAGCCGGAGATAAACCGTTTTCTATGGATGATGTCGCCATATTTCCGTGATACAGACGCCGCCATTTGGAGCCAGACGACAGTAAGCAGTGATTGGTCCAGGTCGGTTCTGAGGCAACCACTCACACCAATCAGCAGTGAGCTTTTTGTAGGCCACACCCCTTCCACTTGAAAGTGGGCTGCATGAACTTTAACCTTTCAAACATTTTGAACGTTGGACATGGGGGCCAGTAGGCTCCACCTACTTTTATTGAGGGTCGGATTGGTCAGTTTGAACTACCGTTTCTAATTCTTGATCAGCTTGTAGTTTTCTTGTGTTTCTAGTTCTTAAATAGGGAATATGGAAGACACCAGACTTGGCATGATTCAGCAGATTTCAGTAGTGAGTCAGCTGATTTAGTCTGTTTGGAAGAGAATCAGGCAAAAACTTGAAAGCTCAGCAGGGGTTTGATCGCCATGACAACTCCCAACGTGAGGAGAGTCTGAAAGACTGAACGGAAACCGTTTCATGGTAGTTA